>WHVE01001284.1:0-19805 GCA_015178995.1 Trichophaea hybrida
TTTACAACACAACCATTGCAACCTGATTCCTTCCTTTGAAACCTGTTTCCTTCCAACCAAACCTGATTCCTCCGTTCGAAACCTGATTCCTTCCTGTGAAACCTGTTTCCCTCCATTGACACCTGTTTCCCTTCGTATTCCCATATATGATTCATCAATCCATACTCCTTCATCGATTTTCACTCGACACAACCGTCACAAATACAGAATAGGAGGTTGCTGAAATTGTACTTGAGGAAGCTTTGAACTATCAAATATTGATTTAATTTGTTTTGGAGATTTGTTTTTGCTCTTTCTTTTATATTCTGCTTTTTTTATTCTTCTTCTCATGATTTCAAATTGCTGCAAGTTTATATTCTTTTATAAGAATACAGCCACCTTTGATATATTGTATATTATTTTTGGATAGTTTAGTTAATATAATTTTATTTTACAAGCAAGCCATATTGTGAGTAATAATATTTGTTTTGGTAAGTAAAAACTCAGCAGTATGTATCATGGCTGGATGAAAGTGGGCGTTAGTAATCATATGAAGATTGATGATAGGTGGTTACATTTGTTTGGAAAGAAAACAGGTTTATATATTGCAAGAATAAAAATAGGTTTTTGAGGGAAGAAACAGGTTGAATGGAAAGAAAACAGGTTATTAATATTTGCCAAAAAATAATGGAAAAATACTGATATTAATAGATCAAAAGATCTCAGAAAGCTAAAAGAATATATGGAAAGTTCATTGAAGTTGGAATATATATTGACCAAGTGAGATATGATGTCAATGGTCATGTTTATTGTATATATAGACAAAGTTCTAGTAGAAAATTGATTTGCTTTTCACTTATTTTCTAGTTTGCACAATATTCAATAGCTTTGGTACCAACCTCTGTTTTCTTCTGTGATTCCAAATTTTGAAACTCTTGTCTTGTTTGCAGTACTTGCAATTCATAATCTTAGTTTGATTTTTATAATCCCTAGTATCAGGATTTCAGGGCTTGGAGTTCTAGGGGTTATAAAAACCAACTAAGATTTGGAAATACAAGTATTGCAAACAAGACATGAGACTCAAAATCTGGAATCACAGAAGTAAACATAGATTGATATTGAAGCTATTGATTGTCTTGTACACTAGAGAATGAGTGAAGAGCAAACCAATTTTTCACTAAATCCTTCTTATATACAATTAATATGACTATTATTATCTAAACTTGTTCAATATATATTTGAATTTCACGAAAGTTTAAATACCTTCCTTACAATTGCCACTTTTATATACTATCTGCATCTGTCTATTATCTTTTGTGATTATTCATAATCTGTTTTCTTTCCTTCAAAACCTGTTTCATTACTTGAAAACCTGTTTGTAATTCTTTGTAATACTGGGAGCGTCACTCAAAGTTTATCCAGTCAAAGAAAATTCGTACTTAATTTGGGACTGCTTTGAACCTAGGTTAGAAGGGTTACTTGGAATGTGGAAATCACTGAAAGATCCTGAACAAAAAGAATAGGTCTTCTGCAATGTGTATATTATTAGGGCTTGTTTTCCTTGCTGAGAAGGTTGATACTTTTCTACCTTGGAAAACCTGAAGGTCTTTATACCTTTGTTTTTGCTTCAAACAAATACTTCAATTTACGTTTCTCTCCAGAACTCTTGTATCATAACAACCTTCCAATCAATATCTGCTCATTTACAACTACCATGGTTCTCTATCTTGCGATTCTCTATAATCTATATTGTTATTTGATCATAATCAAACCATTGGTATCCATTTTGATATCATGTTTGCAGGCTTGTACATCTGGGTAGGTGGTATCTATTCAATTTGATTATCTCCAGATGAATAGGCCCCTGTCAATAGAAATCAGCTTTGATCTTCAGAGTCGGCATATATTCTTAGATCGTCTGCTTTTTGGCAGGTGCCATTCAGCTGATTGACAGTCATCAATTTATTATTGGTGAGATGTTAGCTTTTTGACCAATATTATTCAGCTGTTTGTTGGTTGTCCATTTGTTATCAGTGATTTGGAGCAGCAGCAACTACTGCCATTAACAAGCCGTTATTGTGTATCAATGGTGTGGACGTTTATTTGTTGGCCATCCAAAATGATTTGCTCTGGCATCGGAGATGAGTGATAGTGTCACGGTTGTGCTGAGTGACGAACGATAGTGGAGTGATGATCAGTGATTAATATAAAAGCTAAAGCACGACGAGAATGAAATCAGGTTTTGAACGGAGGCTAAAGTACGACGAGAATGAAATCTGGTTTTGAACGGAGGCTAAAGCACAACGAGAATGAAATCAAGTTTTGAACGGAGGCTAAAAGCATGAAGTCAGGTTTCGAACGGGAAACGACGGAATTGTGCAAAAGCAATGTACAAAGACAGCAGGAGTTCGGACGTATTATGGAACGAGTAAATTACTGTATATAAACCAGGGGTTTGGCAGAGGATAAGTTTCTTTCTTCACATGTTCTCTCGTCTATAAAACAATCAATTAGCTTCGGCTTTCACTTCTTTCACACTCAGTGATTTCGGATTGAGTCTCTTGCGTACAGCCCTCGTTTTCTTAGCTCCAGGCTATTCTCGACTTTGAGCTTTCCTGCTCTTGGATTTTATAACCCTTAGAACCCCGAGCCCTGAACCCTCGACACTCAGCCCTGAATCCTTGACTGAAGAACGAGTCAAAAAATCGATTCTACCGGTTATATTTTAAGTTTATGTGCCGCTATCCTCATCAAAGCGGTTGATATTTTTGTTACGGACCCTGCAATACTCGCTGCACTGTGCTTCGATCCGTTGGCAATTTTGAGGACCGATTGATTACACACAGTTTTTGGTGACATATTTGTATAGTTTGCCTGTGGTCCTTCAGAAGACCCACAAACTATTTCGACAAATGAGCGACGAACCTACCTGCGACCGTATCTATTACTGTTACTGTTCGGAAAAACCAGGGGACCTAGATCACGACCATCCAAACCCAACAATCCACTGCGCCTGCAGATCACCACAAGAGTGGCTGGTAAACCAAATCTGTGATTGCGACGTTGAAGAATTCGATACCTTCTTCGATTGTATCGAAGAACACAACTGTATTCATTGTTTACTGTGGACCCTCGGTCTCGAAACTCTTTTGCCTTGGTATCTAACCAGGCGTTAATGTACTGGAATCCCAATAAGTGTATTTGGTGTGAAATTCCTTGTGGCAACGACTGCTGGATATACTGGAAAAGCGATACATGGAGACACATCTGTGACGAGTGCCTTGAAGTAGTACAAACCTTCGGCTGGAGAATCACCAAATACTTATGCCAATCACCGTTAGAAAATTGCAAAGATAGAAGGCAGCTCCTCAGAAGCCCGATACATAGAGCTTTCCAGAATAAGCCAAGAAATAATAGGGAGACAGATATTGGTGGATTTCACCAAACTGAACCTAGAACAAGCCCTGGAAGCGGCGAATGCAATGAAGGATACCTTATGTCAACTACTACAGGCACCCCCATCTCAAGTCGAGAATCAAATAAGCCGACTAAACGAACAAATTGTCATCCAAGCAGCAAGCATTGGAACAGCTCAAGAACGAATCACCGAGTTGTTAAAAGAAGGGAAAGATCTTGAACAAAACAAAAAAAAACACGGACCAAGAACTGACATTAACGCAACAAAAAGTGAAGGACTTGGAAGCAAGAGTGCCCGCCTGTACATACGGGGACTTACAGATCAAAGTCACCAAATTAGAACAACGACTGGAAAACAGAATGCCAACAGATACGGAGGTATTAAGGCAGGATCTCGAGGATACACAGGAGCAATTGAAAATAATTGGAGAAGAGAGAAACGAATATCGGGATCAGGTCAAAAGAGTGCTCGCACTCGTGGGGAATGGTGGTAATGGTGGCGGTAACAGAGGACATAAAGGCAGCGAAATTCTCCGATTTTCAGGAACAGACCGAAGGGTACTTCGAGGATGGATGGCACAACTAGCCATGAAAATTGCGGATGCACCGGAACGATTCTTCAGCGAACAATCCAAAATGAGGTACGCGGCAAATCGACTAGAAGGCGTGGCCCTGAATCATATTCAACTGTACATCGACAGGAAAACCGGAGATCTGAAGTTAGAGTCACTAGAAAAATTGCTTGACCTATTGTGATTGGCTTTCGGAGACCAGGACATACGGGCCACAGCGAATCGGAGACTGCTCAAACTTAAGCAAAAAGATCAAGAATTTGCCCAATACTACGCAGAATTCCAACGGTGGGTACCTGACGTCGATTGGAACGAAGCAGTCCAGTTAGAAGTATTATGACAAGGCCTATCTGAGGAGCTGAAGGACTCACTACAGCACTGTGACATCCCGTTGGACCTCATGGAGTTTGTCAAAATGTGCTCAAAAAGAGACTCCCAAATCCGCGCCCGAGCCGCAGAGAGAAAGTCAGGAAGATGGACAGCAGGGTCAAAGACACAGGAAACTACGAGCAATACCACACCTGCCCCAGAAATAGCACCAGCAGGCACTGTGACAGGTTACCACGGCCCTGCTCCAATGGACCTTTCAGCAGTCAAGGGGAGAAAGATTACTCTGGAAGAACGCAAGCGGCGAAGGGATGGAGGACTCTGTATGTACTGCGGGGATAGCAGACATTTTGCGTCATCATGCCCAAGAAAATTGACAGCAGCATCAGGACAGGTGGAAGTAACACCTTTTAAGAAAGCAGGAAATGAAATGGACGTAGATTCGGGAACAAGGGAATGAAAGGAAATCGAGACGGGAAAAGTCTAAGCTAGTGTAATCAGGATGGCCATTGCGCTGGGCACGAATCTCCTTTGTCTACAGTTGTTAAGTCTCGTTTTGGAATTTCGTAGTTTTCGATTAGTAGTGTAGAAATTAAGGAATCTTCAATGGAAAGCAAGTATCTTGTTGTGAAATGTTTGCTGAAAATCGGAGACGGGTTAATCGATACACATGTTTTAATTGACTGCGGAACCACGGGAATAGCTTTTGTGCATAAAGATGTTGTTCGCCATCATCAATTAGAAGAGAAAGAATTACGAAAATCAAGAGAGTTAGAGGTTATCGATGGAAGACCCATCGAACCAGGAACAATTACGACTATGGCCAAATTAAACTTGGGAATACGATCACATCAGGAACAGCTACCAGCATTGGTCACAAAACTAGGACATTATCCGATAGTGCTGAGATTACCATGGTTACAACTTCACGACGTAACGGTCAAATTTCAAAGTTGCAAGAATCGCTTCGAAAGCAGCTACTGCCAACAACACTGCCAGCACCATTCGAGCGTATGGGTGTGGGGAAATCATATTGAAACAACAGCGGATCCGGAGAAATCCAAGCTAGATATTTGCCCAGTAGCCGTCTCACCTTTTATGAGAAAAGTAAAAAAGGAGAAACTCAAGGTTTACGCTGTCATATTATACGAAATCAACAAGGCCTTGGAGACAAAGGATCTACAAGAAAAACCCCTCGAAGAGATCATTCCCAAGAAATACCACGAGTTTCTACCCCTATTCAGCAAAGTAATCGCGGAAACGCTACTACCGCACCGACCCTACGATCATAAAATTAAGCTGCAAGAGAGATTCACACCGCCGGTTGGACCTATCTACAGCTTATCACGAGAAGAGCTGCAAGTCCTAAAGGAATGGATAGAAAACAACTTGTCCAAGGGATTCATCCGATCATCTTTGTTGCCCTGTGGAGCCCCAGTACATTTCGCTCTGAAACCAGCAGGAGGCCAGAGACTCTGCGTCGACTACCGAGGCTTGAAAGAAGGAACAATAAAAAACCGGTATCCCCTACTATTGATCCAAGAAACCTTGTTAAGACTCTCCAGAGCCCGTTACTACACCAAATTAGACGTCCGTGACGCGTATAATATGATTAGAATTGCAGACGGAGACGAATGGAAAACGGCTTTCAGAACTCGATACAGACTTTTCGAATCCTTAGTTATGCGCTTTGGACTTACCAACGCGCCAGCATCATTTCAAGAATTTATCAATGATACGCTACGCCCCTTTCTGGATATATTCTGCACGGCCTTTTTGGACGACATCCTCATTTACAGCGATAATCTACTGAAACATAATGAGCACGTCCGAGCGGTAATGACATCACTCAAGGAAGCCGGCCTCTATTTACAGGCAGAAAAATGCGAGTTTCATAAGGAAGAAGTCAAATATTTAGGATTAATTGTCGGAGTAAATGGAATTAGAATGGACCCGGAGAAAGTCCAAGCAGTCGAAAACTGGGAAGCACCGGGGAAACTCAAGGAACTCCAAGCCTTCTTAGGCTTTGCTAATTTTTACCGACGGTTCATACGGAATTATAACAAGGTAGTGCAACCATTAACAAAACTCACGAATAAGCTGGTACCTTTTTGCTGGGGACCGGATCAAAAAAGGGCGTTCGTAGAAGTCAAAAGGGCCTTTACGACGGCACCAGTGCTAGCCCATTTCGATTATGAGAAAGAGATAGTCCTCGAAACCGATGCCTCAAGTTACGTATCCGCGGGAGTTCTCTCTCAGTATGACAATCAAGGAGCGCTACATCCAGTGGCCTTCTTCTCGAAGAAACATTCACCCGCCGAAGACAATTACGAAATTTATGATCAGGAATTAGGCGCGATAGTCAAAAGCCTAGAACAATGGAGACCCGAGTGCGAAGGTTCAACACATCTGATCAAGATTCTCACAGATCATAAGAACCTGGAATACTTCATGACGTCGAAACTGTTAAATCGAAGGCAGACAAGGTGGTCCGAATTTCTCTTCCATTTCAAGTTCAAAATTATTTATTGCCCAGGCAAGCAAGGACAGAAGCCCGATGCACTCATAAGAATGCCAGGAGACATTCCTCCGAAGGGCGGGGGGGCAGATGAAACCCAGCAAATCGTGCTAAAAACGGAAAATCTTGACAAGGAACTAGGCAAATCATTGATAGTGGCCTTCGCAGAAACAGTTAATTTCGACAATGACTTAGTAAGTCCTGAAGAGTTATGGAATTGGGTCAAAAAGGCATGCTAGCAATGCCCGTACGACAGCAGCGAATGGCTATGTATACATAAAAATCAATCACTGGAGATAGTCGAAATACAACAAGCACAACCAACAGACGAGGAAAAGCTCAAGTGGATTCAGGAATGTCACAATTCTCCGGTCGCGGGACATCCAGGACGAGCAAAAACCTACGACCAGCTAAGCCAAAATCATTCCTGGATTCAGATGAGGAAGGATGTGGACCACTACGTACGAAACTGTCACACCTGCCAGCGGAGCAAGGCAACCCACGGAAAGACTCATGGCTTGTTGTGACCATTAGAAAAACCAGAGCAGCAATGGAAGGATTTGAGCATGGACTTCGTAGTCGGACTGCCAGAAAGTGAAGGGTTCAACGCAGTATGGGTAGTGGTCGATCGCCTAACGAAGATGCAACATTTAGTACCCTATTCTGACAAAGTAGATGGAAAGAAGCTGGGCAAAATGTACATTAAGGAAGTGTTCAGATTGCACGGACTGCCTGAAACAATAGTATCGGATCGAGGGCCGCAATTCGCTTCGGAATTCTGGAAACACGTCTGCGAAAGATTGGGAATCGAACGAAAACTGTCAACCACATTCCACCCTCAGACTGACGGTCATACTGAGAGAGTCAACGCAGTAATGGAACAGTATCTTCAAAATGTCGTCAATTATCAGCAAAATAACTGGGTCCGATGGCTACCCATGGCAGTGTTCGCAGCCAATAATCACACCTCGGAAACAACGAATTACTCCGCATTTTTTGGCAATTACGGATTCCATCCACAAATGACCTTTGGCCAACCTCCGCGCACAAATCTGAACGACATCCGCGAAGTCAACGCGCAACAGGTGGCCCAACGAATGGAACAACTTTTTAACGAACTTAGAGCAGAAATGAAAAGAGCCTAAGCCGTACAGTCCGAACAGGTCAACAAATCACGAAGAGTCGGAATGGAGTTACAGATAGGAGACAAAGTATGGGTGGACGCCAGAAACCTATCGACAGCCCGACCCAGTAAGAAATTGGACTGGAAACGCATTGGACCATATGAAATCATGGAGGTTGTCAGTCCATAGGCCTATAGGATTAAGCTACCTAATTAACTACACATTCATGACGTTCAACCGATATCCAGACTAGAGAAGGCCGCCCAGGATCCCCTTCCGAATCAAAAGCAAAAACCACCACCACCGGTAATAGTAGACGGAGAAGAGGAGTACCAAGTGGAGCGGATAGCTGATTCCAGGCTGTTCCGGAAGCAGGTGCAGTATTTGGTAAATTGGAGGGGCTACGACGAGCGCAGCTGGGAGCCCACGACCAACATAGATGGATTCAAGGCTATCGACGATTTTCACACGGAACAACCTGGCAAGCCCTGATCGTGAACCTCGTAGGTACTCGGTATTGGAGAGAGGGAAGCTACTGTCACAGTTGTGCTGAGTGACGATCGATGGTGGAGTGATGATCGGTGATAAATATACAAGATAAAGCACGACGAGAATGAAATCAGATTTCGAATGGACGCTAAAACACGACGCGAATGAAGTCAGGTTTTGAACAGAGGCTAAAAGCACGAAGTAAGGTTTCGAACGGGAAACGACGGATTTGTGCAAAAGCAATTTACAAAGAAAGCAGAAGTTTGGAGGTATTATGGAACGAGTGAATTACTGTATATAAACCAGGTGTTTGGCGGAGGATAAGTTTCTTTCTTCACTCGTTCTCTCATCTATAAAACAATCAATTAGCTTCGGCTTTCACTTCTTTCACACTCAGTGATTTCGGATCGAGTCTCTTGCGTACAGTCCTCGTTTTCTTAGCTACAGGCTATTCTCGACTTTGAGCTTTCCTGCTCTTGGATTTTATAACCCCTAGAACCCCGAGCCCTGAACCCTCGACACCCAGCCCTGAATCCTTGACAAGGCCTATTTGAAGAGTTGAAGGACTCACTACAGCATAGCGACATACTGTCGGAACTCACCAAATTTAGCAACATGTGTTCGAAGAGAGACTCCCAAATCCATACCCGAGCCACTGAGAGAAAGTCAGGACGAAGGAGTGGATGATCCAAGAAACCAGATATCAACAACACATCCGCTCCATCAACCTCGGAGTCAGTACCTGCAGGGACCGTGGCAGGATATTATGTCCCTGCTCCGATGGACTTCTCTGCGATCAAAGGAAGGAATATTACTACAGAAGATAGGAAGAGACGAAGAGAGGGAGAACTTTGTATGTATTGCGGAGGTTGCAGGCATTTCGCGGCATCGTGTCCAAGGAAGTTAAAAGCAGCGTCAGGACAGGTGGAAGTAACGCCTTTTAAGAAAGCAGGAAATGAAATGGACACAGATTCGGGAATAGGAAAAAGAAGGGAAGTCAAGTCAGGAAAAGTCCAGGCCGATGCAATAAGGATGGCCATTGCACTGGGCACCGATCTCCTTTGTCTACAGTTGTTGAATCTTGATTTAGAATGTCGCAGTTCTTGATTAGTAGTGCAGAAATTGAGGAGTCTTTAATGGAAAGAAAGTATCTTGATGTGAAATGTTCACTGAAAATTGGAGACAGGTCAATCGATACGCAGGCTGTAATTGACTGCGGAGCCAAAGGAATAGCATTTGTGGACCAAAATTGTGTTTGCCATCATCAATTAGAAGAGATGGAATTACGAGAGTCAAGATAGTTGGAGGTTATCGATGAATGGCCCATCGAATCAGGAACCATTACAACCATCGCAAAGTTAAACATGGGAATACGATCACATCAGGAGCAATTACCAGCGTTCGTGACATAGTTAGAACATCATCCAATAGTGTTAGGGCTACCATGGTTACAACTTCACGATGTAACAGTCAAATTTCAAAGTCACAGGATTGGTTTCGAAAGCAGCTACTGCCAACAACACTGCCAACACCATTCGAGCGTATGGGTGTGGGGCAATCATATGGAAACAATGGATCTGGAGAAACCCAGACTAGACATGTGCGCAGTAGTTGCCTTACCCTTTATGAGAACAATAACGAAGGAAGGGCTCAAATTTTATACTGTTACATTATACGAAATCAATAAGGCCTTGGAGGTAAACAATCTACAAGGCAAACCTCTCAAAGAAGTCATCCCCAAAGAGTACCACAAGTTCCTACACAAGTTCATCAAGGTAGTCGCGGAAACGCTACCTCCGCACTGGTCCTACAACCATAGAATTAAACCGCAAGAAGGGTTCACACCGCCGTTTGGACCCATTTACAGCTTATCCTGAGAAGAGGTACAAGTTTTATAAGAATGGATAGAAAAGAATGTGTCGAAAGGATTCATCCGGCCATCTTTATAACCTTGCGGAGCTCCAGTACTCTTTGCTCCAAAACCAGGACGAGGTTTAAGACTCTGTGTCATTTACCGAGGCCTAAATGAAAGCAGATTAAAGAACCGATTCCCCCTACCATTGATTCAAGAAACCCTGCTAAGACTCTCGAAGGCCCACTATTACACCCAATCGGATATCCGCGATGCGTATAATATGATTAGAATCGCAGAAGGGGATGAGTGGAAAACGGCCTTTAGGACCCGCTATGGACTTTTCAAATCCCTAGTTATGCCTTTTGGACTTACCAACGTACCAACATCGTTCCAAGAATTCATCAATGATATGTTATGACCATTCTTGGATATCTTCTGCACGGCATACTTGGATGACATCCTTATTTACAGCAATAATCTGAGTCAACACAAGGAACACATCAGAGCAGTTATGACTGCATTTAAGAAAGCTGGCCTTTACCTAAAAGCAGAGAAATGCGAGGTCCATAAGGAGGAAGTCAAGTACCTAGGGTTAATTGTCGGAGTGAACAGAATCAGAATGGATCTGGAGAAAGTCCAAGCCGTTGAAAATTGCGAAGCACTGGAAAAACTTGAAGAAGTCCAAGCCTTGTTGGGCTTTGCCAACTTCTATCGACGATTCATACGGAACTACAGCAGGGTGGTACAACCGCTAACAAAACTTACGAAAAAGTTACTACCTTTTCACTGGGGACTCCATCAAAAAAGAGAATTCACTGAACTCAAGAAAGCATTTACAACCGCACCAGTACGAGCCCATTTAGATTATGAAAAAGAAATAGTTTTCAAAACCGACGCCGCAAGTTACATATCCACAGGAGTCCTCTCTCAATACGATGACCTAGGAGTGCTATACCTGGTGGCCATTTTCTCCAAAAAACACTGGCCTGCCGAAGAAAATCACACAATCTACAACCAAGGATCAGGCGCGATAGTCAAAAGCCTGGAACAATGGACACCTGAATGCGAAGGCTCAGCATATCCGATTAAGATTCTTACTGATCACAATAACCTGGAGTACTGTATGACATTGAAACTGTTAAATCGAAGGCAGACCAAATGGTCTGAACTTCTGTTGAGGTTTAAATTCAAGATAGTTTACTGGCCAGGAAAGCAAGGTCAAAAACCCAATGCACTTACAAGAATGCCAGGAGACATTCCTCCACAAGGGGGGGTAGAAAAAACCAAGCCAATGGTGTTAAAAACAGAAAACCTCGACGAGAGAGTATGCAAACGGTTAATTGTGTCATTCACCGAAACAGGCAACCTGAATAGCGACTCTGTAAGCTCCGCAGAGTTATGGAACAGGATAAACAACCCATGTGAGCATTGCCCGTACGCCGGTTGCAAAGGGCTATGTACACATAAGCATCAGTCACTGGAAATCTTTGAAACACCAATCCTACCAACAGACGAGGACAAGCTCAAGTGGATCCCAGAATGCCATGATTCTCCAGTTGTGGGACACCCAGAATGAGCAAAAACTTACGACCTGCTAAGCCAAAACCATTCCTGGAACCAGATGAAAAAGAACGTGGACCACTACGTACGAAACTGCTACTCCTGCCAACGGAGCAACGCAGTACACGGAAAAACTTATGGCCTCTAACGACCATTCGAAGTACCGGAGAAACAATGAAAAGATTTGAGCATGGACTTGATAGTCGGACTGCTAGAAACCGAAGATTTCAACGCAGTATGGGTAGTAGTCGATCGCCTAACAAAGATGTGGCATTTAGTACCCTGTACTGACTAAAAAGATGCAAAGAAGTTGGGAGAAATGTACGTTAAAGAAGTGTTCAGACTGGATGGGCAGCCCGAAACAATAGTGTCCAATCGGGGGCCACAATTCGCTTCGGAATTCTGGGAACACGTCCGCGAAAGCTTGGCTATCGAATGAAGGCTGTCAAACGCATTTCATTCTTAGACCGACGGTCAATCTGATAGAGTCAATGCAGTAATGGAACAGTATCTCCAAAACTTTTTTAATTACCAGCAGGAAGATTGGTTCCGGTGGTTACCATTGGCGGAATGCGCAGCTAACAATTATACCTCGGAAACGACTAATGGCTCCACGTTCTTTGGCAACTACAGCTCTCATCCATGAATGATCATTGGCCAACACCCAATCAAAGATGCTAACGATATTTGCGAAGTCAATGCCCTGCCGATGGTCCAATGGATTCAGCAACTTGTCAGCAAACTCAGGAGAGAAATGACAAGAGCCCAGGCTGTACAGTCTGAACAGGCCAACAAGTCCCGAAGGGTCAGCAGGCAATTGGAAGTCAGCCATAGAGTATGGCTGGACGCACGATATATATCAACAACTCAACCAAGCAAGAAACTCGACTGGAAATGTATAGGGCCATACGAGATGACCGAGGTCATTAGTGCCTGGGCCTATCAAATCAAACTACAAAATCAACTACGCATTCACAATATTCAACCGATATCCAGACTCGAGAAGGCAGCCAATGATCTCCTGCCAAATCAAAAGCAAGAACCGCCACCACCAGTAATAGTGGACGGAGAAGAGGAGTATAAAGTTGAGCGGATAGAAGATCGCAGACTGTTCCGGAGGCAGCGGCAGCATTTGGTAAAATGGAAAGTCTATGACGAGTGCAGCTGGGAGCCAGTGACCAACGTAGTTATTCCTAAGGCTATCAACAATTTTCACACGGAACAACCTAGCAAGCCCAGATCGAGAACCTCGTATGGACTTGGCATTGGAGAGGGGAAAGCTTCTGTCACGGATGTATTGAGTGACAATTGGTGGTGGAGTGATGATCGGTATATGATAAAGCATGACGAGAATAAAATCAGGTTTCAAACGGAGGCCAAAGCACGAAGAGAATGAAATCAGGTTTCAAACAGAGGCTAAAGGGTGACGAGAATGAAACCAGGTTCCGAATTACGGTTTTACGGGAAATGACAGAATTGTAGGAAAGCAGTATAAACAGAAAGCAGGAGTTCAGACGTATTATGGAACGAGTGAAATCACTGTATATAAACCAGACCTTCGGCAGAGGATAAGTTTCTTTCTTCACTCGTTCTCTCATCTATAAAACAATTGATTAGCCTAGGCTTTCACTTCTTTCACGCTTGGTGATCCTAGATTGAGTCTCTTACATACAGTCCTCGTTTCTTTTGCTTCAGACTATTCTTGACTCTTGAGCCTTCTGGCTTTCGGATGTTATAACCCTCAGAGCCCCAGGCCCGGAACCCTGGACACCCTGCCCTGAACTCTTGACAATTGTCTTTGACTGTCTTGGCTACCAGACTACAATATGTATTATCTCCCTTCTTGTACTGATGGTTTTCATTGAAACAAAGCTAGTTTAGGATATTGTTATCACTGAATTTGAGATGATGGTAAGAAGCAAACTTTTTCATTGAAGTTGGCAAAATAGTAGTTTGAGTTTCATGGGTTTGATTTGCAGCTAACTGATTCTGTTGCCATTTCCTGAGCTCAAGTCATCCGAACCATCATCACTGTTGTCAGACAATTCCTATACTTTGGCCTCTTTAGCATTATTTTCTTCTCCAGGGACCTGCTGTCAAGGGTTCTGTGCCCGGGGTCCTAAGGGTTATAAGAAACAACAGCCAGAGGGCTAAACAGTCGAGAATAGTCTGCAGCTGAGGAGATAATGACTGTATACAAGAGACTTGATCCAGAATCACCAAGTGTGAAAGAAATGAAAGCCAAAGCAAATTAATTGTTTTATAGATAAGAGAACAAGTGAAAAAAGAAACTTATCCTCCACCAAATACCCAGGTCATACACAGTAATTGACTCGTTCCAGAATACATCTGAACTCCTGCTTCTTTGTACACCTCTTTTGCAGGATTCTTATATCTTCGGTGAAACCTGATTTGAAACCTGATCTCATTCTTGTCGTGCTTTAGCTTGTGTTCAAAACCTGATTGCGTTCTCATCGTGTATTATCCTTTGTATTATTCACCAATCATCACTCCACCATCGATTGTCACCCAGCACAACTGTGATAGTAGCTCTACCACTCCAATGACGAGTATTTATGAGGTTCACAATCTGGAGTTGCCAGGTTGTTCGGTATGAACATTGTCAATGGCCTCGAGTTGATCCACATTGGCCACAGGCTCCCAGCTGTCCTCATTGTACTCCCCCCACTTCACATGAAATTGTAAATGCCTTCAGAACAGCCTGAAATCGTCCACTCATTCAACTTTGTACTTCTCTTCTCCATCAACTATCACTGGTGGTGGAGGTTTTTGCTCTTGATATGGGAGAGAATCTTGAGTAACCTTCTCAGAACAGAATATTGAATGAATGTCATGAACGTATAATTGATTTGGTAGATTATTTCTGTAGGTCTATAGAGTGACAACCTGCATGATATCGTACAGTCCAATAGATTTTCAGTCACGTTTCTTACTGGGTTGTGCTGTCAATAGGTTTCTGGCATCCATCCAGACTTCATCTCCAATTTGTAACTCCATTCCAACTCTTTGGGATATATTGACCAGCTCAGACTGTACAGCCTGGACCCTTTCATTTTTGCTCTCAGTTTGCTGAAAAGTTGCTCCATCTGTTGCACCATCTGCTGGGCGTTTATCTCACTAATATCGTTGGGGTAATTGATTGGGGGTTGGCCGAAAGTCATTCATTGATAAAAGCTGTAATTGCCGAAAAGTGCGGAGCAATTAGTGGTCTCCGAGGTATGATTATTAGCTGCAAACTGTGCCAGCAGTTGTTATTTAACCCAATCGTCTTGTTGATATTTGGCAAAATTCTTGAAATACTGTTCCATTACCACATTGATTCTTTCAGTTTGGCCGTCGGTCAGCAGATGAAATGCAGTTGACAGTTTTCGTTCCATCACCAACCTTTTGCTGACATGTTTCCAAAATTCCAAAGTGAATTGCAGCCCTTGATTGGACACGATTGTTTCAGGCAGTTCGTCTAGTTTGAATACTTCTTTGACATACATTTTTTCCAGCTTCTTTCTATCTACTGTGTCAGTACAGGGTACCAGGTGTCGCATCTTCGTGAGGCGATTGACCACTACCCATACTGCATCGAACCCTTCGCTTTCTGGTAGTCCGACTATGAAGTCTATGCTCAAGTTCTTCCATGGTTGTTCCGGTTCCTTCAATGGTCATAACAGGCAGTGAGCCTTTCTGTGGGTTGCATCTCTACTCTGGGCGGTATGGGAATTGTGTACATAGCAGTCCACGTGCTTTCTCATCCGATTCCAGGAATGGCCTTGGCCAGAAGGTTGAAGGTTGTTGCCAGTCCTGGATGTCCCGCAACGGGTGAATCGTGGCACTTCTGGATCCAATTGAGCTTTTCCTTGTCCTTTGGTTGAGCTTGTTGCAATTCAAAGTTTTCTAGTGAGTGCTAGTTTTTTACCCAATTCCATAACTCTTCAGGACTTACTGAGTCACTGCCGAAGTTAACTGTTTGTGTGAAGGCCACTATCAACAATTTGATTAATTCCTTGTCAAGGTTTTCCATTTTCAGTACATTTTGCTGGGTTTTCTCTGCCCCCCCCTCTTCAGAGGAATGTCTCCTGGCATTCTTGTAAGTGCATTGGGTGTTTGATCTTGTTTGTCTGGGCAGTAGACGATTTTCAACTTAAAATGGAAGAGAAATTTGAACCACCTGGTTTGCCTCCGGTAAAACAGCTTCAAAGTCATGAAGTATTCCAGGTTCTTGTGATCCGTGGGAATCTTAAGCAGAGGCACTGAACCTTCACACTCAGGCCTCCACTGTTCCAAACTTTTGACTATTGCTCCTAATTCTGGATCATAAATTTCATAATTGTTTATGGCAGGTACATGTTTTGTGAAATGAAGGCCACTGGATGTGATACTCCATGATTATCATACTGAGAAAGGACTACTGCGGATACATCGCTTGAAGCGCCGGTTTCTAGAACTATGCCTTTTTCATAATTGAACTGGGCTAGCACTGGTGCTGTTGTACAAGCTATCTTGAGTTCTGTAACAGCTCTTTTCTGATCGGGTCCCCAGTGAAAAGGTACTCTTTTTTGTATAAGTGTTGTTAGCGGTTGTACCACCCTGCTGTAGTGTTAGCAATGGGTCTGGGATCCCTGGCCACGGTCCAGTTCGGAACCAGACCTGTGGCCCCTGGGTGGATCTGCAACTGCCAAGGAACCGAACCGCCCAATCACAGGTGGTTAAAAACCAGAACCGAACCGTAACCCACCGGATTTTGGCGGGTTGTACCTGCAGCAGAGCCTCATTTTTCATCGGCCCCAATAATCACAGCTTTTCTGCTCCACTTAAGTATTTGAGTTCTGATTGGATCGCGACATGTTCTATACGTAGATCCTGCAGTGTTTGACGCTCTTTCACCTCCCGCTCTTCGATTTGCGATACGATTTGTATTCGTTGAGTCGCTGTGAAATAAAACCGAAAATAGGGCCAAAATTGACCGTTTTTCACAGCGACTCAACAAATAATAATCGTATCGCAAATCGGAGGGCAAGAGGTAAAAGAGCGTCAAAAACTGCATAATCTATGTATAGAACATGCCGCGATCCAATTAAAACTCAAATACTTAATTGTAGCGATAGTTTTAGAGAAGAAACCTTCCAAAACCCGGTGGGTTACGGTTCGGTTCCAGTTTTTAACCACCTGTCATTGGGCAGTTCGGTTCTTTGGCTGTTCGGAACCGGAACTGACCTGGACCCGTAATTTGGAACCGTTGCTAACACTACCCTGCTGTAATTTCATATTAACCGTCAATAGAACTGAGCAAAGCCCAAAACAGCTTGGATTTCTTTGTGTTTCTCTGGTGCTTCCGAGTTTTCGACCACTTGGACTTTCTTCATATCCATTCCGATTTCCTGTACTCCAACAATTGATCGTAGATATTTGACCCATTCCATATGAAACCAACACTTCTCTGCTCTCAGATAGAGGTTGGCTTCCTTGAGTGATGCCATTACTGCTCAGATGTGCTCTTTATGTTCCTTCAGATTATCACTATAAATAATGATGTCATCTAAAATGGCCATGCAGAATATGTCCAGGAAGGGTCATAGTATATTGTTGATGAATTCTTGGAAGAATGCTGGTACATTGGTAAGTCCAAAAGGCATAACCAGGGATTTGAAAACGGATTCTGAAAGCCATTTTACAACAAGATAGTTGCTTTCCATTGAAGACTCTTTGATTTCTGCACTACTGATCGAAAACTGCGAAATTCCAAAACAATATTTCCCAACAGTTGACAAAGGAGATTCGTGCCCAGCATAATGGTCATTCTTATTGCACTGGTCCAATCTTTTCCCAACTTGACTTCCTTCTTAACTACTTTTTCCACTTTCTTTCCTTTTCCTGAATCCCTTGATGGTGACACTTCCTCCTGTCCTTATGCTTCCTTCAACTTCTTTGGACAACTTGCTGCAAAATGCTTTGAATCTCCACAGTATATGCATAGTCCTCCTTTCCTTCGCCACTTGCATTCTTCCGAAGTAATTCTCTTTCCTTTGACTGCCAAGAGATCCATTGCCACAGGGCCATAATTAGCTGCCACAGTGCTTGCTGGTGCTGTTTCAGGTGTGATATTGGTTGTTAGGTTGGGTTTCTTATAGCCTGCTTTCAATCTTCCAGATTTTCTGTCTGTGGCTTGTGCTCTTATTTGTAAATCTCTTTTTGAGCGCAACGTAACAAACTTCACCAGGTTTTCTGGTATGTCAGTATGTTGTAGGGAGTCCTTCAATTGATTGGATAGCCCATTTCGTAGTGTATCTAGCCGGGCTTCCATGTTCCACTTGATATCCCCTACATAGCTCCGGAATTCAGCTTAATATTGGAAGAATTTGCGGTCTCGTTTTTTGAGTATCAAGAGTTCCCTCTTGGCCATCGCTGCTTTGTCTTGGTCTCCAAAAGCTAGGTCCAACAGGGCAATCAAGTCTTTCAAGGAATCGAGTTTTATTTCCCCCAAGATTTCGTCACAGTGTGGCATGAGTCGTGCCATGGCTACTCCCGTGAGAAGTCCAATGGCATACCTTAGCTTCTGCTGTTGGGTGTTGAACGTCCTGGGTTTTCCTGCTATCTTCAATGCCAACTGCACCTTCCATCCCCTAAGTTCCTTCCTGTCTGTTCCTGAAAAAGGGGCAATTTTGTTGCCGTGCTCTTCTGGTTCATTCTCTTCCCTGTCCCCCATCCATCCATCCGTTAGCCTCAAGATCCACGTTATCTGTTCTCAATTTTCTTCTGCCTATGATTTGAATTTCTCCAGCTGTGCCTTGGCATCCTGCAGGTCATGTTTTAGTTCCGCCGGGTCTGGATTTCTTTCTTCCGGTTGTTGCTCCATGCTCCGGATTGTTTCTTCCAGATCTCCATCATTGCCTTCTGGGGCTCATTCCTCCGTGGTTCTGAACTTCTATTGTGTGAGAAGCAGGTCTCATTTCAGGTTGTTTCATTTCTTGATGACTTTGCCTCCTTCTGTCAATTACTCTGATATTTGTACATTTGTATTCTTCACAGATTGCCATTGCTTCAGCAATTTGTTCAACCTGCTGGTTGTCAAGGTTCAAGGCTCGGAGTTCGAGGGGTTATAAAAACCAATCGGGGGGTACAGTGATTGCGGGTACTGTGTAACAAACTAGAGACTCCAAATCCGGAATCACAGAAGTGAACAGAGGTTGGGGCCGAAGCTATTGATTGTTTTGTAGACTAGAGAACGAGTGAAGAACAAACCTATCCTCCGCGAATCCAGCATCCTTATATACAGTTAACGCGACCGTCGTCACCTTTGCTCACTCGTTCGGAAATACATCCTAACTCCACCCAACTATGTACCCAACCCTTTCAGTCCGTGGCCTATGCCATAACCATCACACCATATTTACAACGCAACCAACAAAACCTGATTCCAACCAACAAAACCTGATTCCAACCAACAAAACCTGATTTCCTTCGTATTCCTGTACCCCAATCATCGATCCATATTCCTCCCTCGATCCTCACTCGACAGAACCGTGACAGTAGCTCCCCCTTCCACAGGCCAAGTTCCTACAAGGCTATTGATCCGGGTTTGCCAGGTTGTTCTTTGTGGAATATATCGATTGCTTGAAGTCCGTCCACATTGATTGCCGGTTCCCAGCATTGTTCATCATAGCCTTTCCACTTGACTAGGTACTGCAGTTTGTCGTCGAAACATCCTCGAGTCGTCGATGCGTTCTACTTTGTATTCTGCTTCTCCGTCCACAATAACTGCAGGTGGTCTGCATTCGATTTGCCCTGGCAAGGGATCTTCCGATACTTTGATCAAGTGGGAGATTGGTTGTACTGGATGAAGTGAAGATTCTTGGGTAACTGTAACCGATAGGCCCATGGACTGATGGCCTCCGTAATCTTGTAGGGTCCCAGGTGTTTCCAGTCAAGTTTCTTGCTGGGTCGTTGTGTTG
>WHVE01001285.1:0-19726 GCA_015178995.1 Trichophaea hybrida
CCAGAATCACTGAAGTGAACAAAGATTGGTGCTGAAGCTCTCGATTGTTTTGTATAGTAGAGAATGAGTGAAGAACAAACCTATCCTTCACTCAACCATCATCCTCATATACAACTAATCCGACCATTGCCACTGTTACTCACTCGTTCCAAAACACATCCAAATGTCACCCAACTATGTACGCCACCCATTCAATCCGCAGCTCACATCATAACCTTCACGCCATATTCACAACTCAACAAACAAAACCTGATTCCTTCTAAATAACCAAATTCCTTCCATTGAAACGTGTTTCATTTCTTGCGTCCTGTATTCTTTGTATATGCTTTATTGATCATCACAATGTCTCCGATTCTCACTTGACACAACCGTGACAGCAGCTCACCCTCCCACAAGCCGAGTTCCTACTAGGCGGTTGATCCGGGTGTTCTATGTGTTCTGCTTGGAATATATCAATGGCTTGACAACCGTCCCCGTTGACTGCTGGCTCCCAGCTCTATTTGTCGTAGCCCTTCCATTGGACCAGATACTGCAGCTGTCGTGAAAACTGCCTGGAGTCTTGGATGTGTTTGACTTCGTATTCTTCTCCTCCGTTTACGATATCTGGTGGTGGTGCTGATTTGATTTGTTTGGACCATAGATGGTTTGAGGCTTTGCTTAGCTGGGAGATTGGTTGTACAGGGTATATGTGAATGTCCTTAGATAGGTCTAATCTGTAGGCCTACGGGCTGATGACTTTGGTGAATTTGTATGGTCGTAGGTATGTTCAGTCTAGCTTGTCGCTTGGTCTCTGTGTTGTGATATTCCTTGCATCCATCTATGCTCTGTCTCCTACTACCATCTCCGTTTCTTCTCTGCATCGTTTGCCCACTTGTTCCGCTTGTATTGATTGTGCTCGGGACATTTCGGCCATTATCTGTTTGAATTTTCCATTGATCCTATGGGAGAGGGTATTGGTGTTTGCTTCCCTGATGTCGTTGCTCTCTTCTGAACCGAATGTTGACTGGAGGACATCGTTGGGTGATAACCTTAATAGGCAAAGATAGGTGAGCAGCCTGTTGCTTCTGAAGCATGATGGTTTGATGCAAACTCTGCCATTGCTGGTCTCAAGGCCACGTCGTTTTGCTGATAATTGACGAAGCTCCTGAGACATTGTTCCATGATGGAATTCGTTTGTTCCGTTTGGCCGTTTGTTTGCGGGTGACATGCAGTCGAGAGTCTTCCTCCGATTCCCAGTCTTTCGCATACATGTCTCCAGAGTTACGAGACGAATTGGGGTTCTCTGTCCGATAGTATGGTGTCTGGTAAACCATGCAATTCGCACAAATTTGTATAAACATTTCACCCAATTTCCTGCCATCTGTATCGTCTTAACATGGTACCAAGTGCTTTATGTTTGATAGTATATCGACTACCACCCATATCGCATTATACACCGCACTTTCTGGTAACCCAACCACAAAGTCCGTACTTGGATCCTTCAATGGTTGTTGCGGTTATACGCACCAGTTTTAGCCATCCCTATATCTTTTCATTCCTTAGTTCACTGCGTTGACATATATCGCAATTCCTTACATACCTATCCACGTCTGTTCTCATGCCTGGCCACGGATCATTCCTTTTGAGTGAATCCAAGGTTTTCGTTTGTCTTGGATGTCCGGCTGTTGGTGAATCGTGATGTTCTTGCATCAATTCCGGCGTGTCCGATTCCTCTTTGATTTCCGGTGCTTTGATACACAGTCCTTTACCGTTGTCAATTGGGCAGTCCTTGCATATGTCTTGAATCCAGTTCCAAAGCTCATTTGGATCAATTTTGTCTTGATTTACAACTGCTGTACATGCTACCATAAGTCCTTGTGGTATTCTTTTGTCAAGATTCTCTGTTTTGAGCACGATTTGTTGGGTTGTTTCTGCCCACCCCTTCGGAGGAATGTCTGCTGGCATTCTGGTGAGTGCATCGGGCTTCTGTCCCTGTTTTCCTGGACGGTAAACAAGCTTGAACTTGAATCATGACATGAATTCAGACCACCTTGTTTGCCTTCTATTGAGTAACTTTGATGTCATGAACTATTCGAGGTTCTTGTGGTCCATCAGTGTGTTGATTGGATGTTCTGACCATTCGCATTCCGGTCTCTATTGTTGGTGAGATTTACTGATGGCTCCTAATCCCTGGTCATAGATTTTGTAATTCTCTTCGACTGGTGTATGCGTCCTGGAATAGAATGTGACAGGATGAAGAATCCCTTGGTCGTTGTATTGTGATAGGATTCCGGCTGACAGGCAACTCGAAGCCATCATTTCCAGAACGATTTCCTCTTTGTAATGGAATTGTGTGGGGACTGGTGCTGTTGTGAACACTGTTTTCAGCTCCACAAAGGCTCGTTTCTGATCAGGTCCTCAGTGGAATGGCACCAGAGTTTTCATTAGTTTTATCAATGGGTGGACCACCCTGCTGTAATTGCTGAGGAATCTTCGATAGAAGTTGGCAAATACTAGAATGCTTGAACCTCTTTGAGTTTGCTGGGTGCTTCTGACTCTTCAACTGCAGTTACCTTTTCTGGGTCCACTTTGATTCTGTTGACACTGACAATTGGTCCTAGGTACCGGACATCTTTTCGATGGAATTTGCATTTTTCGGCTTTCTGGTACAGTCCAGCTTCCTTCAATGTTGTCAGTACTGTTCTAACATTCTCCGGTGATCCATCGAGTTGTTACTGTAGATGTGAATGTCGTCCAGAAATGCAGTACAGAAGATGTTCTAAGGGCTCATACGGGCTGGTAAGGCTTCGTACGGGCTGGTATGTCATTGGGGGTCGGTACGGTTGCGAACGAGAATAAGTGATTTAGTATGATTGTGTATAAGTAAGACAATCGCTGCTGTACAATGGCAGCCGTGCAGAGTCTACTTAAGGTTGGTGCTTACTCAGCCTCGGCTCTTAGCCTTGCCGGCAGCTGCCACCCTAACCACAATGGCCTGACCTCTGCCGTTACATCATCCTCCTCTCTCGGCGCAGACCTCCTGGGCTGCTAAATATATGTACATGAAGAAGAAGTAAGATCCAGGTTGTGTGCCTTTGTATAGGACCTCGCACATCATCATAAGTCCCACAACCGATCAGAGCCAATCAGGCAACCTCACGGCGGATTCGGTGCGGGAAATCCACCCCAGTGGTAGGTGGTAAAACCTGTGCCGACGCCGTTGTACCGGGCCGAAATCCATAACAAGAGAAGAATCAAGAAAGGGGAAACTCAAGAAGCGCCAATTTCGGCCAATCCTCCAAATCCTCCAAATCCTCCAAATCACTCGTCAGTGGTTTTCCAATTACGTCGGGGTTTATCCGGATTCTCCTGATGGAACCCGTCGACTAGCTCTTGAGCATTCTCGAGGTTTTCTGCGGGCTCCCAGCTTGTTCGGATGTTTGTAGCCTGCCCACTGAACTAAGTAGTGGAGACGTCGATAGCGTTGTTAGAGTCAAGGATTCGTTCGACCTCCATTCGTCAGAATCGTCGACTATCGTCGGCTGAGGCTCTGATGGCGGCTGGCCGGCAATTGGGGCGTGTATGAGTCGAGCAGAGAAACGTGGAAGACGTCATGAATTCGCATCGTTCTCGGAAGGTCTAGTTTGTAAGCATTCTGTTGATGACCTTACTCACTGTATATGGGCCTGCTCTCTTATAGTCCAGTTTCTTAGACAGCCTGTCGTACGGATGTTTCTCGTCGATAGCCAAACTTTATCTCCGACTTCGCAGGTGACTTCTTTGCCGCTGGCGTACTTGGCTTGCCGCGCTTGAGCTTCCAGTATATTTTCGCGGAGCTTTTCGTGTGTCTCGGCTAGCGGCCGTCATCGCATCTGCTTGATCTCCGACCTCATGTTAGAAGGGGTCTTTGGAGCCTTCAATTGTAGGGGGATGTAGTTGTAATTGGCACAGAAAGGAGTCATCCTCATCGAGTGGTGCGCGGAAGTTGTTGTATGCAAACTCAGCCAATGGGAGAAGCTCAACCCAGTTATCCTGCTGTAGTTGCAAAAGGCTCGGAGGTACTGCTCCATCGTCTGATTTTGCCTCTCCGTCTGGCCATCCGCTGTGGGTGGAAGGCTGTCGAGAGTCGGTGGTCAGTACTCATATGGAACATACCCTCGTCCAGAATCGGCTCGTAAATTGGCCTCCTCGATCAGTGACGATGTTGTCGGGCACACCATGCTTGCAAATGACATGCTCGAAGAAGAGTCTGGCCAGTTCCGGTAATCAACGTCCTTTCGGCATGGCAGGTAGATGGCCATTTTCGTTAGCCGATCGACAATGACTAAGATTCCCATGTACTCGGATGCAGTTGATTCCGGCAAGTCAGTAACAAATCCATCGTGACGCCTTCCCAGGGTCGTTCGGGGTGCCAAGGGCATCATGCCATGTCGAGCGTGCCGTGGGGCCTTGACGTGGTGGCAACTTCGCAGCCGCTGACGTACTTCCTTATGTGCGTGTCCATTGCGGGCCAATAGAAGTCCCTAGAAACTAGTTCAGTGGTCTTAAGAGCTCCGAAATGACCTGATTGGGGTTGTCATGAAAGAGACTTATCACTCTAGCACGAAGTGTTTGTCTGCAGGAACGTATATCCTCCCTTCGTAAGTCAGAGCTCCAGCGACGACCTTCCATTGGTTCTCATCTTCGGGGTGTTTGACATGGGCGAGTCGACTATCTTCGCATTCACGTCGATTGCCAATGTGTCGGAAGACAAGGCCTTCTGAATCGCCGGTAGGAGATCGTCAACGGTTCAACTTCAGGTGTAATGGCCCTCACTGCCAGGGTTGCCAAGAGTCGGCCAATGGGCTTCTCGTAGCCTTGCTTAGTAGGGCCGTCTAGACGGGCCGTCGGCGGGGTTTGACGCCTTCCAAATGTTCGATGCTGAAGTCGTACGCCAAGAATTTCCGACCACCTAGCTTGTCGCCGTGAGAGCACTTTGGAAGTTTGGAAATACTCAAGGTTTTTGTTGTCACACCGCACTAAAATCTTGTGCCTGGCTCCTTCGAGATAGTGACGCCACTGCTTCATGGTCTCGACAATGGCAAGGAGCTCACGGTCGTACGTATTGTAGTTCTGCTCTGCTGGCGAACACTTCCGCGAGTAAAAATTGACTGGTCGGAGGGTGCCAAAGCCGTCGTACTGGTTCAGATCCCGGATCGCGAAGCCACTTGCATCGGTCTGAAGGACGATTCGGCTTTGCCAGGTCGAAGTGCTGTTGAATCGGTGCCTCTGTGAAGGCCCTCTTGAGTTTTCGGAATGCGAGTTCGGCGTCTCTCGGCCATTCCCACTTCGGCTTCCCTGGCGATTTCTTTAGCAGATTTGATATGGGTGCCGTTACCTTGGCATATTTCCGGATGAACCTCCGATAAGTTCGTGAATCCGAGAAGGACCTGCACGTCCTTGATCGACGCTGGGGTCGGCCAATCCTCAATTGTTGATATGCGATCCGACTCCATGCTCACACCATCGGCACTGATAACAAAGCCGAGAAGCCAATCTCCGAGACTCCGAATTGGCACTTCTCCGCCCTGCAATAGAGTCGTATTCCTGGAGTCGCTGCAGCACCTTTCGTACGCTCTTCGTGCTCCTTCTCGTTGGTGGAGTAGATGAGGATGTCATGAGGTAACACACGGTAAAGTCGTCGATATAGGGCCGCAGACAGTCGTCGATGTAGGCCTGAAAAGTAGCGGTGCATTCGTCAAGCCGAAAGCATGACACGATACTCGAACTGGCCGTATCGGGTTCGGAATGCCGTCTTGTACTCGTCTCCCTCCTTAATTCGTATCAGGTGATAAGCACCACGGAGGTCAAGTTTCGTGAAGAATCTGGCACCACCAACACGGTCAAGCATCTCTGAGAAGTGGAAGGGGGTAGCGGTTCTTAATCGTGCCCGCGTTCAAAGCTCGGTAGTCCACACGAGTCTCAGGCCGCCGTCTTTCTTTTTTGCGAATAGTATCGGCGCTGCCGCCGGTGATGACGACCATTTTATCACCCGTTGGCTAAGTTCGTCTCGATATAGGCCTTTAGAGTCCTAACTCAACTCCGACAGGTTATAGATCCGCCCATACGGCAGCTTGTGCCCGGGCTCCAGGTCAATCGCATGGTCAATCGGACGGTGCGGCGGGAGTGTCTCGGCCTTGGCCTTGCTAAAGACCTCCACGAATTCTGGTATTTGGCGGGGATGTGCCCGCCATCGTTGTAGGCACCAAATCAGGTGACCGCCTCTCTCCATCTGTACATGTTAGCTGTGCGTTCCAATAAGGACTGAAGTGGAGGAGGGTAGGGATTCCCAGGAGTAGAGACTTCCGCCGGCCCGTCACAATGGAGCATGCCGTGGCGTCTCGTCCTCCCTTCGTGTCTCGGCGAGCCGGTAGCAGTCATTCAAGCACCGTCAATGTGTACTCTTCTGCCGCAACTACCGCCGCTGCTCCTGCTCGCAAGGTCTGTACCAGGGGCTTCTCTCACTTTTGGTGATGCCTTCCGTGGTCGCACCCAACAACCCTGTGCAATCGCCAAGTCGTATGGCGAAAGCCTCGAGAATCTCGTCGCTAGCTAAGAGAGACTCGAATGCGGTGGCTCCAAGTAGGTGTATGTCTGGAGGCTTATTCTCTTCACCGCCCTTCTGCAGTGAGCCTTTGCCCTCCGCCTGCGAAGGTTCCGACGTCGCCGCCGGTGATGCCTGGGAGTCTCCACTTGGGGTCCGAAGAGTCAAAAGTCGACCAGAATTCCAGTCGATGTCCGGGTTTCTCGCCTTGAACCAAGGCAAGCCTAGCACTAAGTCGTAAGTTTTCATCGGAACGACTAGCACCTCCGATTCGTTAACTGGAGCCAGGTGCTGAAAATACTGAACCGAGAAGCTGGTTTTTCGGCTCTCCTTCGCAGACATCATCATTTGACCGTTGAGGCCCTGGGTGGAGGTGAATGCGGGTTCGTGTCTTAGCCCAAGTCGCTTGAGCAGCCTCGGTGCCATAAAGATGCTTGTCGCGCCCGCAATCAATGAGTGCTTGAACGCGCTGTATCTCACCCTGTCGATCCCGAATTTGAACTTCGGTAACGATGTGCGATGAATCTGGTTTCTCTGTACCACATAAGTATTGACTTGAAAAGAGAGCCCTGGGTGGCTCCAAAATAACTCTCGATTTGAGGGTTAATCGGTGGGGTTGGATCTCATCTATAGTTGCCAACAACGCCCTCGTTCCTAACATCTCCAGCCCCAACTCTGCTCGTCCAGCCTCTCCCGCCGGGCTAGGTGCCGGAGAGGTATGAGTTTTTTGACTGTGGGTGTCGAACGATTTTGACGTTTCACCTCCGTGTCCGCCTCCACCCCCGCCTGGGTTGGAGTCTAGTTCGGGCAAATTTGGCCTGCTATACCTGGTGCAGTGGTGAGTTTTATGATCATTGCTTCCGCACGTGTGCACTGCTGGTTGGCCTTTCGGTTTTCGTAGACGTCTTTTGAGGTCCAGAGTGCCGGCGGTAAGTTGAAACGATTGCCTCCTCCGCCGGACTTTCCGTGTTTGTAGACTTGCCGCCACCTCCGCCTGACGATTTCTGGGTCTGTGTGGTTCCCGATGGTTCGGAGATGGACGGCCGGTACGTTCGTTTTCCGCCTTTGTTTGACGATTCCCGCTTTTGTTGATCGCCGGGTTTCTTTCCGTCGCTCTGGTATGTATGACCTCCGACGCTGCGCCTTGTCGAATAGCTCCTCGACTGATTCGAATCGTCCAGATTTCGGGGTTATTGGCCCGATCTTATTTTTGAGATGGTGCCGCAGGCCTCCCCAGCCATATCGTAGCGTGCTATCTCCAGCTCCGGTAAATTCCAACCGGCCTGTCTCGAATTAGCTTTAATACGATTTGCATAGGCTCTAACCGGTTCATATGGCAGTTGAATATATTCGTCCATCATTTTCATCACTGCACGAATGCGACGGTCTTTGTCTCCATAGATCCAGTTGATCTCTTCCGCGAAGAGGTCGAAATTCTCCAAGCACGGATCTGAATCCGCCCGTAGGTCGCTAGCCCATTCGGCCGGGTCGGTCATTGAGGTCTGCCGCTGAGTAGGGTCGTGATGGTTACTCCATGAATCGAGAAGATAGACCGCATAATGCACTTGGTCGGGTCCGCCACGTGGGAATAGATGTTTGTGAGAGTTGAAATTGGAGCGTAGCGCGTCGAGAAACTTGTCTAACCCCTTTGCTCCGCCGCAAAATCGCATTGGCGCGACCATATCGAAAATCTTGGGTTTCGCAAGGGTGGCAGTCTCCTGTTTGGCGCGTTCCAAGGCCAATCGTTCCCTTTCGAGGGCCAATCGTTCTTTCTCAGCTCTCAACCAATCGGCTTGTTGATCCATCATGGCTTTGATCAATTTGTTCTGCGCCGACATTTCTCGGATGTCTTCGTCGGTGATGGCTGATCGGATGTTATCGTAGTCATGAATGCCGGTAGAGTGCTCGGCGTCCTCGTCGTCCTCGTCGTCTTGGACTTCGGTTTCCGGCTCGGCCATCGGAGTGATGCTGATTCTTGGTCTCAGTGTTTGTCGGCTTCCCGACGTAGATGCTGCTGCTTGGACCGTTTCTTCACTCCCGCGATCATCAGTGACGCGTAAATGAGTTCTAGTTGGTATCTTGGGGGGCATCTTGATGCTATTGAGTATGGAATTGACTTATTCAGGTCTTTTTTGAGAGTTTTCTGAGGGTTCTCCAGGCGTTGTATACGTGTCAGACGCGTCGAGAAAAAGGGGTAAATATCGCGAATTCCCGTGAGCAAAACGTGACCGCTGACTGAAAAGCGATTGTAGTGTAAGGGCGAGTACGGGCTGGTAAGGCTTCGTACGGGCTGGTATGTCAATTGGGGTCGGTACGGTTGCAAACGAGAATAAGTGATTTAGTATGATTGTGTATAAGTAAGATAATCGCTACCGTACGATGGCAGCCGTGCAGAGTCTACTTAAGGTTGGTGCTTACTCAGCCTCGGCTCTGAGCCTTGCCGGCAGCCGCAACCCTAACCACTAAGGCCTGACCTCTGCCGTTACACCGCCAACAGCAATTCTAGAGGAAATTCTGCATTGATGGTGACAATGCTGGTGCACATCTCGGACCATTACTTCGTATTTGTTATCTTTCGTCATTATATGTGGATTAGTGATCAAAGGTTTCATGAGCTACCAACCCATACTTTGCCACATACCTAGTGTCATCAGATCTTATCCGTATATCCTGAAGCTGGCGACCTGTCTCAATTGATACATTGGCAAATGCAACAAAGCTAGGGATCGACACTGAAGGCCCGAACACGTATCTTGCAGGTGGAGTCAACTACCAGGGTGCAGATTGCTTATTTCCTTTCACTATCACACTTGGGAGGTAGCAAAGTCCCTCATACTGAGATAATATCGTTCATCCGACTACATAGGGGAACTGAGTGCAGTCGCTGAGCATAGTCTTTATTCCAGTATTAGCACGATGAGTTGCAACACTGGTCTGATTCATCATGCACAGCTGACACTAAGGTTCCTGCAAGGCAAATATGGTAGCTTCGGTGGTATAGTTTGGTGTGTCCCATGCCTTGCCCAGCACCGAAAGGTTACCCCTCAGTTACTGTCAGATCGAGTGTGAGCATTGTCTCCACATGGGTTAGCTAGTCCATTTTGCCGAGACCTGGTATTGAAGCTTGAAATATTACGCGATTTTCACCCGGCTATGTTGAGCCTTCCACTTACTCACCAGTAGACATCCTGAGGGGTGCATTCTCAGTCATATGACATAGATTGTCGTACATGAGCCTGGGAGACTATGCTTGATGTACCAGATACGCATGATATGGGATAACCCCAAACAGAACTCAGAGCAGACATGAACAGAACTGAAGCCGTACTGTCCAAACAGGCAAACTAATCCCAAACAGTCGGAAAACATTACACATAGGGGACAAAGTATGCATAGTCACCAGAAGCCTATTAACAGACCAACCTAGTAAGCAGCTCAACTCGACACATAATAGACGATATGAAATCAATCAGGTGAGCAGTCTCTAGGCCTATAGAGTCAAGCCACCGAATCAACGATGCATTCATCATGTTCAACTGATATTCCGATCAGAGAAGGCAGCCAAGGATTCTTTCCCGAATCAAAAGCGGAAACCACCACCACCAGTAAGACTGGACAGAGAAGAGAAGTACGAAGCTGAATAGGTCAACGATTGTTAGCAATGGTTCCGGGTTACCCAGCCGTGGTCCGGGTTCGAACCAGAACCGTGGCCCCAGATCGGTTCTGGAACCGCCAAGAAACCGATATGCCCAATGACAAGCATGTCCAAACCCGAACCGGAGCCCTCAGTGATCCTTGAACCATTAAGGGACCGAACCGCCCAATCCCAGGCGGTTCCAACCTGCGCCGGGTTTTAGCAGGTTTCACCTGCAGCAGAGCTTCATTTTCATCGGCCCCAATCATGCCATATTTCTGCTCAAATTAAGTATTTGAGTTCTGATTGGATCGCGACATGTTATATACGCAGATTATGCAGTTTTTGACGCGCTTTCACGTCCTGCTCTCCAATTTGCGAAACGCTTGGAATTCGTTGAGTCACCTGGAAAAACGGTCGAATTTGACCCTATTTTTGGCTGGATTTCACAGGGACTGAATGAAGACTAATCGTATCGCGAATCGGAAAGCGGGAGGTGAACGAGCGTCTAAAACTGCATAATCTACGTATATAACATGTCGCAATCCAATCCGAACTCAAATACCCTGCTATCAAGATTGAAATAAAATCATGATAGCAGGGTAAAGAATGATGCAAATGAAACAAAGTTTTGAATGGAGGTTAAAGCCTGACGAGAATGAAATGAGGTTTTGAACCCCGGCAAAAGTACACAGGGAAAGATATCAAGTTGAAAACGCGTCTGAATTAGGTTTCACGGGAAATATAGAAATTGTTCCAAAGTTGTGTATCCAGTTGGCTGGAGTTCAGATATATAATGCAAAATGTGGATTACAAATGAAATCACTGTAAATAAACCACATATTTGGTGGAGGATAGGTGTCTTGCTAACTCCTTCTCTCCTGTAAGAAACAATCAATAAGCTTTGCCATTGTCTTCATTTGTTACACCTAGCAAGTTCGCAGCGGGGTTATGTACAATTACCCGCGATTTCAATGATTAGATGTCATCGGCTATCACTTGTCTCGGATGCCAGAGCCAATCTCTTCAGATGGCTAGCGAACAAACACCCACACCATCTATAAGCATCGACGGCCAGTTAATGGCCACGGTCGCTTCTGCTCCAAATTGCTGATAACAAACAAACAGCTGAATTGCATCGGCCAGGAAGCTGACGCTTGCCGACGACAAATGAACAGCCGTCAAGCAACCTAATGGTGCCAGCCAAAGTGCCGACGACTGCCAGAGGCCTAGGAATACGTGCCGTCTCTCAACAGCAAAGCTGCTCTCTATCAAAAGAGGCCTATTTGTCTGGAGGTCATCAGGTCGAAAGGATACCACTGGTCCAGAGACACAAGCCCACGAGCTTGATGTCATGAAGACTACTGATGGTCGGATCATAATGTAATGTCGATAAAGACGTTAGAGGATTGCGAGATGAAGGACCGTGGTAGTTGCAATCGGCGGTCATTGGTTCGAAGGTGGTTATGGTGCTTGAGCTCTAGAGAAAAGCGTTGATAGAAGTATTTGTTAGACAGCAAAGAAAGAGGTATAAACACCTCTGAGTTCTTCGAGGGTAGAAAGAGCATCAATCTTCTCAGCGAGGTGAAAAAGCCTTAACAATATAAGCATTGGAGAAAGCCTATTCATTTCGTTCCGAATCTTTTCGTGATTTCCACATTCCGAGCTAACCTCTTAAACTACCTTCGAAGCAAGTCCTGCAAACGAGTACAGATACTACTTTTACCGTGTGCACCTGGGTCGAAGCTCCCGGTGTACATTATATTGTTAGCAAAGAAACGCTTCCGAGGAAGGTATACTTTATACTCACATGGATACATCAAGCGACCTCGATGCCACCCGACTCCAACTGTCACTGTCAAGTCAACTTGTTCGATTTAGCTGCAATCCAATCGCAGCTTGCAGAACCAGAACCACTCAACTTCTTCGATAGTATAGACGCACTTCTAAAAGAAACAGAAGATCCTCTCGAAGATTACTTCTGGGACACACCTGATCCGCCGTATCCGTGGAACCTCTACCGGACAGACACAGCCAGACAAGGAGGAGGCCTAAGTATCAACGATCCAGTCTTCGCTGATCATTGACTAGATACAAGGCTTGCACGTTGATTGTGAAGATCAGGACCTGTGTTATTGCGAACACAACTGCGGAGTAACCCACACAACGATCGGCAGAGCAGCAACCACTCTATCAACCATCGGCACGGCCATTTACCATTGGAATTGCTGTATGATTTCGGACGATACACCACATCTATTTCGCTACCGATTCCCACGCTCCTGGTCCGTGATCACGTATGCCTCTCACCCAAACCACGAGCCATCGGTACAACTGCAGCAAGAATCCAGAGCTCGATTCCACTTCTTTCACACCACCCTGTTGAGCAATTTTTCCTCGTCCTATAATGGTCGGATCAGACACCAGCACGACGTATGCCTACACGGTGGTTAGAAGTGAAAATGTGTTGATCCTATCCAGCGATAAGGCCACCCAGATCACATAATACCAGCCCATTACACGGAATGATATTCCGCATTGGTTATCGCGCTTTGGATGGAATCAACTGGGAGCTCGGTCGAATGGACGCTCTTATTCAGGAAGAAAGGGGGAAAATTTTCGAGATTCAGACGGCCTTCCCAGGATTGGCCCAAGCTTACAATGGCCTCATCATTAGGCAAAACGAGACATACAATGCCGTATATCTGGGAGTGCAAAAATAGAAAGGGCTCAACTCGAGAAGCATTCCGATATAGTTATCCAATCCCAAGTGTTCGTGGCTAACGTCCAAGCAGCCTATGTTTTGATGAAGGCCCAATCTAGCGAAGACTACAAAGAGCTGCGGACAGCCCTCAGCGATGCAATCCAACGTTCTGGACACGCCTGGGTGCTCTTTCGACCCTACTCGATAACCGAGAACGAGCCCAAGAACGCCTTGCCATGCACGTGCATACCCAATCCCATGAGCTGGCGAATATTCAGCTCAAGCCATAGCAGACGGCCAACGAATGTCTGAGCTGTACGCCACATCTTGTCAGGAAGCAAAAAAGATACTGGAGGAAGTACAGAAAGGCAGACAATGCAGAGCCAGAGAGGAAGACAGCAGAGCCAAAGATGAAGAAGGACTTTGAGTGGAAATTCAAAGAATTCACTAGAGCTTTGCAGACAAAGCTCTCAGATGAGTGAATGAAGAAATCAGTACGCCCACTGGCCCGGGCAGTATTGACACCAAAGCAACGGGATACCAAGCCTGTGGAGCCAGGGTTGCGCCTTCGATACACCATAAGTAATTGCGTTGGAATACGTATCAAACAGGCTGTGACTCCACAACTGAATGGTAATGGTGATGACGCAAGAGGCATTTGAGGAGACCCCCAGGAGCCTCCGAGTGTTCTACCTCCAGCTCGAGTAGCTCCCGCTCTTCCGATAGTGGAGATGATGTTCTCCCACCACTTCCACCACCAGCCTGAACGGATTCTAGTGAATCACCTTCACTACCACCATGAATACCACCCAGCCACCAAGAGCTCCGAATCCAAGCAAGAAGCACAAAATTGCACTTCCTTACACGTTTCAGGAAGATTCAACGACAGGAACGAGTCCTACCACCATTGGATTACAGGAGTGGATCGCTAACTCAGATACTTCAAGGATGATTATAACGAGTACAATGATAAAATCATCTTCGTGGGACGTATCTTCGAGGGAAATCATTGGGCTGGTACAACAACCGAGAATAACAGCTTAAGATACATTTTCAGGTTCACCCATTGTCAGCGTTCACCCGTGCTATGGACGAAAGATTTATCGACCCGGAGGAAGAAACAGAATGCCTCAAAAAAATGAAGAAATTGCAGTACAAGGGAGACATCCAGGACTACATCGTTATGATGGAGGACTTGAACTACCATGTGTGCTGATCAAGAATTGGATGGCGGCAGGCTCTACACAGCGGACTCAACGAGAACTCAAGGATCAAATATTCTTTTCGCAGATTACAACAAACGACGACGCAGAATACCAATTACTGCTCCAACGAGTCGGCTTCGCATATGAGAGACGCCTGCAAGAAAAGCACCAACACAACGATCACAAACCCAAAGACAAAAAGAACAATAAGAGGCAGTGTAATGATGATGGTGATGAAGGGAATCAAGGAAAGAAGAACTTTGGGAAATGTTCTGACTCCAAGAAACCTCGAACGGAGATGAAAGGTCCTGAGCCTGTCAATGTAGACAAAGGCGAAGCCCTGAAAGGTATTCCGTAATCATTGTTGGAATCAAGAGCCAAGCGCAACGAGTGCAAACGTTGCGGTTCCTCGGAGCATCGATGAGTTTTCTGTAAGAATGCCATCAAGATGTCATACAGCAAGGAAAAGAAGAAGGATAAGAAGCCAAAGGTGGAAACACCAGAAGTAACCACCTCTTCCTCGAAGGTCAAGCCCAGGAGTCTGGCTGACCGAATGACGGAACCGGCAGAAGCCTCAAACTTTCGAGTGCTGTACGAGGTTGACTCTGATGATATGGAGAGAGACAGATGAAACGAGTTTCATCTGTCTGTCCTTTGTTCTATGGGATAGCGGTCTTTCCTATGGGTTCTTATGACGTACAGACACCTCCGGTTTTTGGTATTTATGGGTACAGATATTCATATTTCTTTGGGATTACATGGGTACAGACATCTGTGTTTCATTTGGGTTTTGATTTGGGTCTTGCCAATGCGGTCATTGGTATTATAGCTTTTCGATATTCAATATACAATCTTTCCTGCTGTTTAAGAAAGGGTGCCTGAGGATCAGTTCAATACTCGAAATATGCTGGTCATATAGTATCCAAGTGTGACATGACAATGAACTATCATCAAACTTGATTAAACTCATTCAATTCTCATCACACCCATCCACTTACAACCACGACCCATTGCGGCCGGAGCTTTGTCGAACGGCAGTTTACCATGGTTGTCAATCGAAAAGATCGAAAATGCAAGGCTGCGGCCAGCGCACCTCAGCCTGCACTCAAGAAACAAATGCCACAAATACCACCTGAACCTAGGACGGGTTCAAGACCCACAGTACGCATGTTATCAAGCTTTCGAGACGAGAAGAACGTCACTGTAAGGGTTCTCTTGGATACTGGGAGTGATACACCAATGATGTCGAAGCAGTGGGCCGATGCACATGGTGTTCCATTAGTGACTCAAACGGAACCAAAGATAGTTGAAAACTTTAAAGGCGAAAAAGTACAAGGAGCGGGTTGGCAGAACACCTTCCCCATGACTCTGCGGAATTAAACCCATTATACCAAAGACACCTTCGAAATTGGTCCAATGGAGGATTTATCTGACATTATGTTACCTTAACGGCGGATCGTCAAGCATGGAGTACTCAGTAAAGTTACTGAAGAAACTGATAAACTCCAGTTTACGTCGAAACACTGCCACCGACATTGCAAAAAGGCAGTGGTATCTTCGTTCTCAATCGAATATGATGATTCCATTCGGAAGTGTGGAACAGACCCACGATGGATCGGGGTTATTGTTTCAATGCATGGCAACGCGGAACATGAAATTGAGATCGATTGGGTAGAGCAAATTCCATGGCAATACAGAGACTTCGAAACGTTATACAATGGAGAAACTGCCAATGCTCTGCCGCCTCATCAATCCTACGATCATGCCATTGACTTAAAAGATGGAGAACATCCTCCATGGGGTCCCATCTATGCTCCTCAGAACAGGAGCTTTCGGTCCTTACAGAATATCTGAAGGAAATGCTTAATTGTGGAAAGATCTGTCCTAGCAAGTCACCCGTGGATGCACCCATACTCTTCATTCCAAAGCCACATGGAAGAGGCTTACGATGGTGCGTGGAATATAGAGATCTAAATCGTGTGACGATTATGAACCGATATCCATTGCCGCATATGAACGAACCTAGAGACACGGTTGCAGTATCGAGGATTTTCACCAACATTGATTTGAAGGCAGGGTACAACCTCATTCGAATTGAACCTGGTGATGAATGGAAAACAGCGTTTCGTACGAGTTATGGACATTATGAATACCTAGTTATGCCCTTCGCACAGGCGAACACGGCAGCTATATTCCAAGATATGATGAATAAAATCTTACAAGATCTAATCGATCATGAAGTAGTAGTCTATATAGATAATATCCTAATCTATACAGAAAATGAAGAGGAGCATGTGTGATTGACTAGAGAAATACTTCGTCAATTATAGGAGAACAACTTGGCTATTCCACCGGATAAGTGCGAATGGCACCAGAAGCAAGTTGTGTTCCTTGGGTATCTCATATCGGGAGAAGGTGTCAGCATGTCCGAAAACATGATTGACACTATTCCTAAATGGGAGATTCCGGAGTCTGTGAAGGACGTCCAGTCTTTCTTCAGATTTGCCAACTTCTATTGACGCTTCATCAAAGGATTTTCAAAGATATGCGATCCCTTAACGGAGTTAACCAAGAAAACGAAAGAAAAGTTTGACTTGAAAGCCAATCCCCGAATCAAATAGCCTTTGATACGCTGAAGAAGTACTGTACTGAAGCACCCATATTACGACACTTCGAGACTTTTGGGCCCGTTGTGATTGAGACTGATGCATGTGATTTTGCCATCGGCGCAGTACTCTCCCAAGTCTCTGATGGACGATTGCACCCTATAGCCTACCACTCTCGAAAGATGGATATAGCCGAGATCAACTACATAATCCACAACAAAGAGATGCTCGCCATACGATCCGCATTGAAAGAATGGAGACGAAATCTCCAAGCTGCAGCTCATCCAATCAGTGTCTTCACCGATGACAAGAATCTTGAATAGTTTACGACTACACAGATCTTGAATCGGAGACAAGCCCGCTGGGCTCAAGAATTGGCAGGATATAATTTTAAAATATTCTTCCAACCAGGTAGTGCAAATGGGAAACCTGATGCATTATCTAAGTGTTCGGAGTACCGCCCTAAAAAAAGGGGAGGTAGTGCCCAAGAAAACGAAAACCAGCTGATCCACCACGTTCTAAGACCTGATCAGTTAGTAACTTTTGAACGAGAAACAGTACAAGTAACGGTGATGAGGTTACGAGGTCAACAAATTGCGATTGCTTCTGCAAAGTTGAGAGCAATTCCAGTAGTCAAGTTCAATTTATGGATGTTAGAAGCAGTGGTCAGCGCCGCAAACAACGATGATGCATGGCAAGAAGAGTACGTCCGAGCTATGGCAGGTAACCCAAGCTCAGATATCTTATTGCAAGACGAAGCTTTGTATTAAAATGGCAGACTGTGGATTCCGGACAATCTGCAGTTGAAGAAACAGATATTTGAAGCGGAGCACGATTCGAAGATGGCTGGACACATTGGGCAGGACAAAACAATTCAGCTGGTCAGACAAATTTTCTTTTGGCCAGACATGGAGAAATTCATCGAAGACAATGTCCGTTCATGCCCTGAGTGCCAAAGGAATAATGCCGCTCGTCATGCTCGCTACGGACTCCTACAACCACTCGAATTAGCATACCGCCTGTGGGATTCGATTTCCAGGACTTTATCATTGAAGTGCCGGTATCAGACAGATGCTCATCGGTATAGGTAATCGTCGACCGATTCACCAAATGGCTCACTTCATTCCATTGAATGATGGAGACAAGAGAGCTACGGACTTGGTCAGAATCTTCCTCAAAGAAGTATGGAGATTCCATGGCATACCATCGAACATAGTGTTAGATCGGGACTCCGGATTCACCTCCTCGTTTTGGTCCTCGTTGGTCCAAGCTCTCAACATTAGCTTGAAGATGTCTTCGCCATTCCACCCTTAAACGGATAGGCAAACGGACAGTGTCAACCAAACGTTGGGATGCTATCTGCGGATATACTGCAATGTTGAGCAGAACAATTGGTTCGAGATGTTACCAATGGCAGAGTATGCTTATAATAACTCTATCACCACCGCTACGGAATGTCACCGTTCATTACAAACTTTGGGCAATCCTCGAACAAATTTGCCCATCGAAGCAGAAGCAAAGAATCCGGCATCTAGGAACTAGGTTCACTGCATGACCAGCGTGTATGCACTCTGCCATAAAGGCTTAGAGCAGGCACGGTGGACAATGGGGAAGTACCTTGACCGGCGTGCTCAGGAACCTCCGAAGTATTTGGTTGGCGATCTAGTGATGCAAAATGGGAAGAACCGCAAACTGCGAAGACCATCTAGGATACTAGATATGAAGCTTCATGGAGCCTTCACGATCTCGAAGGTGATCTCTCCCACCGCTATTAAGCTTGAGTTACCAAATCAATGGCTGATTCACAATGCATTGCATGTATCACTCATCGAACCTTATCGACTCGCCACCAACCCTACTAGACCTATACCCGAGCTCAATCACAATGCAAATGAGGTTGGTTACAATGTTGATGGTTATGAGTAGGAAACGGGTTACGAAGTCGAAGAAATTATGCACAGCCAGTACAGCAAGCAATGGAAACAGGTTTTATATCTGGTCATGTGGAAGTGGTATCCGGAAGAAGCAGATTGGACTGAGGAACCTTATGGGAACTTCGATGACAAGACACAGTTGAAGGAGTATCACAGACGGAATCCCCAGGCGCGAAGGATAACAGGATTATTGAATGGTTGATCCAGTACCTTTTCCCCACGAAGGGTATTTAACAGCTAGCAAGACACCTGACACAGGATTTGATTTTTGGGTACAAGGGGTCATATTTTCTAGATCATAAGAGAAAGATGGATTTGGTTTTGGGCACAAGAAGTCATATTTTCCAAACCAAGAGAATGATCGATTTGGTTTTGGGCACACGGGGTCAAGATGTTCCAAATCAAAGAAAAAATGAAAGCAAAGTGTCTTAGATGAACGCAACGTGATTGATAGATTCGCTTGCCGCCATATCTCTTCTGGACGTAAGCAAACTGATTGGTTGATCGTGCTGGGATGTCTCAAGCTGTTCGAAGCAAAATGGTCCATGCGGATTCACTATGTTGACAATTTAATATAATCCACTTCAGTGTGCTGGATCATGTTTCGCCTAAGGCAACGAAGAGCAGATCAGTATGGAGTATGGTCGTTCAGAGACGAACTCTCCAAGAGAGGAGGTAGTGTTACATCTAGCAAGTTCGCAGCAGGGTCACGTACCAGCACCCGCGATTTCCCTGATTGGATTTCATCTGCTATCTCTCATTTCGGATGCCAGAGCCAATCTTTTCGGATGGCTAGCAAACGAACACCCACACCATCAATAAGCTTCGACGGCTAGTCTATGGCCGCGGTTTCTTCTGCTCCGAATCGCCGATAAGAAACATACAGCTGAATGGCATCGGCCTAGAAGCTGACACTTGCTGACGACAAACCAACAGCCGCAAGCAACTGAATAGCGCCAGCCAAAGAGCCGACGACTGCCGGAGGCCAAGAGTACATGCCGACTCTGAACAGCAAAGCTGCTCTCTATCGAAAGATGCCTATTCATCTGGAGGTCATCAGATCGAAAAGCTACCACAGGTC
>WHVE01001286.1:0-19609 GCA_015178995.1 Trichophaea hybrida
AATATCATAAAATATTCCTGGTTCATATGATCGGTAAGAATCTCAATCGGATGTGCTGAACCTTCGCATCTGGGTTTTCATTGTTCCAGGCTTTTAACTATCGCGCCTAATTGTCGGTCACAGATTTTGTAATTGTCTTCGGTGGGTGAGTGTTGTTTGGAGAAGCAGGCCACCAAATGTATTACTTCTTGGTTGTCATATTGAGGGAAAACTAGTGTGGATACGAAACTTGAGGCATCAGTTTCGAGGACTGTTTCTTTTTCATAACCAAAATGGGCTAGCACTGGTGCCCTTGTAAAAACTTTCTTGAGTTCGGCGAATGCTCTTTTTTGATCGGGTTCCCAGTGAAAAGGTACTAACTTGTTTTTGAGTTTTGTAGCGGTTATACCACCCTGCTGTAGTTCCGTATGACTCGGCAATAGATGTTGGCAAAGCTCAAAAAGGCTTGAACTTCTTGAAGTTCCTCTGGTGCTTCCCAATTTTCCACAGCTTGGACTTTCTCCAGATCTATTCTGATCTCATTCACTCCAACAATAAGCCCTAGGTACTTGACTTCCTCCTTATGGAACTCGTATTTCTCTGCCTTTAGGGAGAAAACAGCTTGCTTAAGTGCGGTGATGACTGCTCTGATGTGTTTCTTGTGTTCCCTCAGGTTATCGCTGTAAATAGGGATATCGTCAAAGAATGCCATGCAAAAAATGTCCACAAAAGGTCATAACGTGTCGTTGATGAATTTTTGGAAGAATGCTGGTGCATTGGTGAGTGCGAAAGGCATAACTAAGGATTCGAAGAGTCTATAGCAGGTTCTAAAAGCTGTTTTCCATTCGTTCTCTTCTGCGGTGCTAATCATATTAAACAGATCACGGAGGTCCAACTTGGTGTAATAGCGAGCCTTCAAGTGTCTTAGCAGGGTTTCTTGGATCAATGGTAGGGGGTACCAGTTTTTCATTGTTCCTTCATTTAGGTCTCGGTAATCAACACAGTGTCCTAAGCCTCCTCCTGGCTTTGGGGTAAACAGTACTGGGGCTCTACAAGGTGATGAAGACGACCGGATAAATCCCTTGAACAAGTTCATCTTGATCTATTCCTTGCAAACTGGTAGCTCTTCTTGAGATAAGCTGTAAATAGACCCAAATGGCTGTGTAAAACTCTGCTGTAATGTAATCTTGTGATCGTAGGGTCGGTGCAGTAGTAGTGTTTCAGTGCTTGCCTTGCTGAACAGGGGTAGAAACTCGTGGTATTCTTGGGGGATGACTTCTTCAAGGGGCTTTTCTTGTAGATTTTATATGCCGAAGGCCTTGTTGATTTTATACATTGTAATGGCGTAAACCTTGAGTTTCTCCCTTCTGATTCTTTTTATGAAAGCTGATACTGCTACTGCGCGTATGTCCAATTTCGGTTTTTCCTAATCTGCTGCTGTTGTTATCATGTGATTGCCCCATACCCATATGCTCGAATGATGTTGGCAGTGCTGTGGACATTAGTTGCTTTTGAAGCTGAACCATCGCACATGAAATTTAACCAGTATGTCGTAAAGTTGTAACCATAGCAATCCTAGTACAATCGGATAATGCCCTAACTTTGTTACCAACACTGGTAATTGTTTCTGATATGATCGTATTCCTATATTTAACTTGGCCATGGTTGAAATGGTTCCAGATTCGATGGGCCTTTCATTGATAACATCTAACTCTCTCGATTCTTGTAATTCCTTCTCTTCTAATTGATGATGACGAACAAAATCTTTGTCCACAAATACTATTCCCATGGCTCCGCTGTCAATTAAAGTGTGTGTATCAATTAACTTGTCTCCGATTTTCAGCGAACATTTCACAACAAGATGCTTGCTTTCAATTGAAGTCTTCTTAATTTCTGCACTATTAATCGAAAACTGCGAAAATCAAAAATGCGACTTAACAACTGTAGGCAAAGGGCATTCGTGTCCAGCATAATGGCCATCCTTATTGCACTGGCCTAGACTTTTCCCAACTCGACTTCTTTTCCTGAATCTGCATCCATTTCATTTTCTGCTTTCTTAAAAGGTGTTACCTCCACTTGACCTGATGCTGCTTTCAATTTTCTTGGGCATGATGCCGCAAAATGCCTGCTATCCTTGCAGTACATACAAATTCCTCCTTCCCTTCGTTGCTTGCGTTCTTCCAAAGCAATTTTCTTCCCTTTGACTGCTGAGAGGTCTGTCCGAGCGGGGCCATGATATCCTGCCACGGTTCCTGCAGGTGCTGACTCCGAGGTTGATAGGATGGATACGCTGTTGTTCGCCGTTTCAGACTTCTTGTATCCCGCGGTCAATCTTCCTAATGTTTTTTCTGCAGCTTGAGCGCGGATCTGTGAATCTCACCTTGGGCAGAGTTTGACAAATTCCGTCAGGTCCCCTGGAATGTCGCAATGTTGTAATAAATGTTGCAATTTTTCAAATAAGCCTTGTCTTAGTACGTTTACTTGTACTGCTTCATTCCGGTCGACATTCAGCACCCATCGTTGAAATTCTGCGTAATACTGAGAGAATTCCCGGTCTGTTTGTCAAAGCTTAAGGAGTTTTCGATTGGTGGTGGCTGGTATGTCTACATCTCCGAAGGCAGGCTGTAACAGGTCCAAAAATTTTTCCAACAATGGGACGTTGAGATTATCTGTATTTCTGCTGATGTATGGCTAGATTAAATCGAATGCTACACCTTCTAGTCCATTTGCTGCATATGGCATCTTGGACTGCTCATCAAAGAATCGTGTTGGTTCATCTGCGATTTTCATTGCTAACTGTGCCATCTGTCCTTGGAGTGCTTTCCTATCTGTTCCTGAGAATCGGTGAATTTTGCTCCCGTTATGTCCCCTGTTTCCACTTCCATTACCACCATTCCCCGCAAGTGCGAGCACTCTTCTGACCTGATTCCACTATTCATTTCTTTCTTCTCCACAGATCCTTAACTGTTCCTGTGTTTCCTCTAATTTCTGTCTAAGATTTTCCGTCCCTTCTGGCACTCTGGTTGCTAGTCGTTGTTCTAATTTGGTGACATTGATCTGTTGATCCCCATGTATACCGGTGGGTACTCTTGCTTCCAAGTCCTTGAACCTTGGTTGTGTTAATGCCAAGTGCTTGTCCGTGTTTGCCTTGTTTTGTTCGAGGTCTTTCCCATCTTTTAACAACTTGGTGATTCGTCCTTGGGCTGCTCCAATGTTTTCTGCATGGGTGATCATTTTTCATTTTAATCGCTTGATTTGATTCTTGATTTGAGATGCTCGTGCTCCTGCCATTCCTGCTATATAGTTCTTCATTTTGTTGGCTGCTGTCAGGGCATCTTGTTGATTCAGCTTTGTAAAATCAACCAATATCATTGGTACTATTATACCTTGATCAACTCTCGCAATCTCGATATATCGAGGCCCTTCGCTCATACTGCTGCTTGTCATGGCTATTGGCGTCCTTAAAGGGTGATTGCTGAAGGAAGTTATTGATATCAAAACATAGTAAACGTTCTTCCTCTTTTCACTGATCACAGATATGTTCCCACTTGATGTTTGGCCAGTAAATCCAGCAATCGTTGGAGCATAGGATATTGCAGCAACCACAACTGTTCGGATTCCAGCACATTGATGCCTGGTAGGATATCAAGGCAAAAGGGTTTGGAGGCCAAGGGTCCACAGTGAACAAAGGATACAATCACGTTCCTCGATGCAATCAAAAAGGTATCAAATTTCTCTATGCCACAGTTGCAGGTAGGTATTTCAGCACACTCCAGAATTGCTCTGCAATTGCAGTGGATGGTTGGGTTTAGATAATCATGATCTATATCTCCTGCTTCTTCTGAACAGTAACAAAAATGAATACAGTCACAGGTTCTGTCATCCTCGCTCATATATTTAGAAGTGGCAATGATGGAGAAAAATATCTGGATTTGTAGGTCTTTGAAAGGTCCACAAGCAAGGTAAACAGATGTGTCTCCTGTAGGATTGGATGGTCAACCTGTTTTCGAAGTTGCTTGTTGATTTGAAAACTTTGCAAGATGCATTGCAAATATGGTGACAATAATGGCAGCCTCAGTGGTATGGATAACGGCATATGGAAGAAAAATATAACTGGTAGAATCGATTGTGGACTCATACTTCTGTCAAGGATTCAGGGCTCGGTATTGAGGATTCAGGGCTTGGGGTTCTACGGGTTATACAATCCAAAAGCCAGAAGACTCAAGATTGGAAAATAGTCTGTAGCTAAACAAAAGAAGACTGTACGCAAGAGACTCCATCCAGAATCACCAAGTGTGAAAGAAGTGAAACCTGAAGCAAATTGATTGTTTTATCGATGAGAGAATGAGTGAAGAAAGAGACTTATCCTCCGCCAAATGCCTGGCTTATATACAGTAATTTACTCGTTCATAATACATTGGAACTGCAGCTTTTCTTTGTACATCCCTTTTGCACGATTCTATCGTTACCCTGATTCAAAACCTGATTTCGTTCTCGTTGTACTTTAGCCTCCGTTCGGCACGTTATTTCATTCTCGTCGTACTGTAGCCTCTACTCAAAACTTGATTTCATTCTCGTCATGCTTTAGCCTCCGTTCGAAACCTGATTGCATTCTGGTTGTACTTTACCTTTGATATTACTCACCCATCCTCACTCCACCACCGATCGTCACTTAGCACCACACTGACAGTTTCCAAATCAAATTGGTTTCAGTTCAGTTCCGGATTAGAACCACTTGTAATTGGATCCTTCGGTTTCTTGGTGGTTCCAGAACCGGACCGGAGGCTCCTGTTTGGGTGGAGAACTCTGCCAGGAGTAGAACCAAACCGAACTCAGAATTTGGAACTGTTGTCAACACTAATAAAAACTGCTAGAAGATGGCAGTGGATAGCCTTGAACAGACTGTGACTTCATCAAGGTTTTCTTGGATATCAGATGATCAGGTCTTGTCCGTTAGTTCCAGAAACCGTCATAAGGGGTATTGGTAACAGATAAAAGTCTCTGTCGATAGCCTTGCCTGAATTGCGTTTGGCCTGTTAATCATCGGACCGAAACAGTACCAGCTGTGTTATTTCTGAACCTACTCTGATTGTCGCTTGGGAATCAACTGTTTGTATGTCAGCGGATTTTGCTTTGGTTGTATGGGTTTTACTGCAGTTATATTCACAGTAACACTTTTCCTTGTCTCAACAGTCTACATACAATTTGTGCAATTTGGTTTAGAAATTTTTAAATATTAGGTTGTTGATTCAAAGTCCTTCTCCAGTTATTGCTGCTTCCATTGAACAACAATTGCAGAGAGATACAGTTTGTAATTCATTTCAGAGGCATTTTCCGACTGGTTTCTGGAATTCTGAGAGGAGAGCATCAATGCTATCGCAGGTGTTTAGAAATTCATGTTCAAAATTTCAAGGATCAGAGTTGTAGAGGTTATAAAAACCAAACTAAGATTTGTAATTGAAAGTACTGCAAACAAAACAAGAGACTCAAAATCCAGAACCACATATGTGAACAGAGGTTGATACCAAAGCGAATGATTGTTTTATAGATTAGAAAATAAGTGACGAACAAATCAATCCTCTGCGAATCTATCAATCTTATATACATCAAATGCTACTGTCATCATCTGTACTCACTTATTCCAAAATACATCCTAATCTCACCCAACTATGTATGCAACCCTTTCAATCCATGGCTCACACCATAATCATCATACCATATTTACAATACAACTAACATAATCCCTTTTGTTTCAGCAAACCTTGATTTCTTCCCACGGAACTGAATTCCTTTCAATGAAATCTGATTCCTTTCCACGAAACCTGTTTCCTTCTAATGAAATCTGATTCCTTTCCACGGTTCATCATTCCATCACCAATCCAAATTCCCTCATTGATATGCACTTGACATGACCATGACATTCATTCTCCAAGATGTTTATAGTTCAACCCACTAGGTAAACACAATTGATTCGTGATTGTCGTGGTTCATTACTGTTCTATACTGGCATTCATTCAAAGATATTAGATTCTTCTCATCGGAATGTCCAGATACATACTACCCAGGTGTGTCTCCAGCAACTGTACACCGATAATCAGTTTTCAAAGTTTTGAACAGATTTAACCACAAGGTACTGAGGGTTACCAGGACTGTGAAAGAAGCAAAAGCTGTTTCAGTGATGATTACGGTATATATACTGAATTATCACTGGTACAATTGATTGGAGCCTTGTTCTGCTGTTTGTCATAGTTGTACTAAGTGACAATCAATGGTGCAGTGATGATCGGTGAGTACTATAAAGGATGATATATGTCAAAAATGAAATCAGGTTTCAAATAAAAGAATGCAGGTTTAAAACAGAAAAAATTAGGATTCGAATAGAAGGAAGCAGATTTCAAACGGAATGAATCATGTTTTACTGGGGGAGTAGGATTTGTACAAAAGCAGTGTACAAAGGTATCAGGAGTTCTGATGTTTTTTAGAACCAGTGAAATCAATGTATATAAGCCAGGCATTCAGCAGAGAATAAGTTTCTTTCTTCACTTCTTCACCTGTCAATAAAACAATCAATTAGCTTCGGCTTTTATTTCTTTTACACTTGGTGATTCCGGATCTGGTCTCATGGGTACAGCCTTCGGCATTTTAGCCATAGGCAATCTTCGGCTCTTGAGCCTATATCTTACGGAATGAAGACTGCATGTAGGAGACACAATCCAGAATCACCAAGTGGAAAGAATTGAAAGCAGAGACCAATTGATTGTTCTATAGACAACAGAACAAGTGAAAAAGAAACTTTATCTCCACTGAATACCTGGTTTATATACAGTAATTTCATCCATAATCTACTCATTCCACAATACATCTGAACTACTACTATCCTGGTACACCATTTTTACACCATTTTTGCTTTCCCCATGAAACCTGATTCTGTCCATTCAAAACCTCATTTCATTCTCATTGTGTTCAACCTCCATATCAAATCTGATTTGATTCTTACCATAGATAATTCTTTGTATTACTCACCAGTCACCACTCAACCATCGATCACAATCCAGCAGAACTGTGACATGGTCAGAGTTTGCATTCTTGATTCGGGACTGCTTTGTGGTTATGTTAGAAGTTTCACTTGTATAGTGAAAATCACAAAAGAGTTCAAAACAAAACGCATAGTTTTTCAATGCGTATATTTTACAGGCTGGTTGTCTTCACTGAAAAGGTTGGTATCTTTCCACTCTCAAAGCAATCAGAGGTCTTTCTACCTCTTTCTTTACTTTTTAACAAATACTTCCAACTTTGCCTTTCCCTAGACCTCCAGCACCTTTACCACATTCAAATCAATCCCTGTTCCTTTGCCACTACTGTATCCTCTATCTTCCTATCTATATGTTACAACCAGCAAGTTTATAGCAAGGTCATGTACAATCACCAACAATTTTCCTAATTAGATGTCATGAACTATAACTTATTTCACATGCCAGAGCCAATCTTTTCTGATGGCTAGGAAACATACATCCATACCATCGATAAGTATCAATGGCTAGTAGATTGCTGCAGTGGCTTCTGCTCTGAATCGCCGATACCAAACAGAGAGCTAACAATCAGCCAAATTGTATTGGCCAAGAAACTAACCACTCGCCGATAACAAATAGACAGCCAGCAAACAGCTTAATTGTGTCAGCCATGAAGCCAATGACTGCCAGAGGCCTAAAATTGAATACCAACTCTGAACAGCAAAGCTGCTCTTTATCGAAAAAGGCCTATTTGTCTGAGGGTTATTACATACAAAGTATACCACTGATTTGGAGGCACAAGCCTGTAAGCTTGATCTCATAAAGCCTACTGATGGTCTGATTGTGATCAAATGACAATGAAGACAATAGAGAATCGGGAAATGGAGAACTGCGGTAGTTGCAAATAAGTGGGTATTGTTTCAAAGATATGGGAGTTCTAGAGACGAGTTTAAATCGAAATATTTGTTAGACTGCGAAGAAAGCGATATAAAGATCTCTGAGTTTTTCTATGGTGGAAAGGGCATCAATATTCTTTGCGAGGAGAACGAGCCTTAAAAGTATATATATTAAAAATATAATTCTTTTTATTCAGATTCATTTCACAATTATTACATTCCGAGTGAAGTTTCTAACCTACGTTTGAAGCAGTCTTGAATTAAGTACGAATGCTCTTTGACTGAGTAAATCTGGAGTAACGCTCCCAGCGTTACACCACTATCTTCTTTACTGACATGAAATCATAATCCAACGATGGGTAACCTGTATGATATCACACTCACAAGCTTCTGCCTCAGGAGCAGTTGTATCTATTCTATCACTTAACCTACGGACAAATAGACCACTTTTGATTGAGAGCAGCTCTACTTGCCAGGGTCGACACATATTCTTAGGCATCCAGCAGTTGTCAACTTCTTGGCTGGCACCATTGATCTGGTTTCCAGCTGTCTATGTGTTATTAGTGAGTTATCAGCTTCTTGGCCAAGGTCTTTCAGCTGTTTGTTGGCTGTCCATTTATTATCAGTAATTTGGAGCAGAAGCCATCATGACCATAGATTAGTTTTTATTGTTTATCGGAGGTGCCGGTAATCATTTACTAGCTATCTAAAATGATTGACTTCATTATCCAAAATTATTTATGACTGATAACATCCTAATTAAGACAATTATAAGTAATCATATATGACCTGGCTGCAAGCTTGCTAGATATAACACCTGATCCAATAGGTCTTCCATCAATTACTTCCAGTTTCCATGATTCTTGTAAATCATTTTCCAGCAACTAATAATGGCAAACAAAATATTTATTTTCAAATACTATGTCTGTGGCTCTATTGTTAACCAATGAGTGGATGTTAATCCATTTGTCTCCCATTTTGAGTGAATATTTTACAACAAAATACTTGTTTTCAATCAAAGTTTATTTTATTTCCATGATATTGATTGAAAACGGTGAAATTCCAAAACTAGACTTCATATATGTTAAAAAACAAAATTTGTACCCAGTTCAATAGCCATTATTAATGCACTGGTCTAAACATTTTCCAATTCTGATATCTTTGCCTTTCTCTTCTTCTGATATTGATTGTCTTTAAACAGATTAGTTTCCACCTGTCCTGATATTGCCTTCAACTTTCTTGAACTTGCCACAAAATACCTGGAATCTCCACAATATATCAATGGTTCTCTGTCCTTACAACACATACATTTCTCACCTGTGATCTTATTTCCCTTAAATATTTAAATGTCCATCAGTATAGAACCATGGTATTCTGACACTTTTTCAGGTGGGGCCATCTCTGGGGCAGATTTGGTATCATTTGCAGCTTCCAGTTTCTTGAATCTTGCTGTCTATCTTCCTAACTTTCTTTCAGCAGCACAGACGCAGATTTGGGTATCTCTGTTGAGATCTTTTTGATCAATTCTGTGAGGTCCAATACAATGGCACAGTATTTTACGGAATCCTTTAATTGTTCAAACAGACCTTGTTGTAGTGCTTTGTACTGGGCTGCCTCATTCTAATCAACATCCCATATCAATAGTTGAAATTCTAAATAATATTGTGCCAAGTTTTTGTTTGTGTATCAGTTTTCAATTTGCTGTGGCTCATATATCCTGATCTCCAAAAGCCAAATTTACCAAATCCAGAAGTTTTTCAAATAATTTCAGTTTTAAGTTTCAAGATTTTTTCTCAATATATATTTCAATTCGATTTGAAGCTACCCCTTCAGGTCAATTGACCACATACAATATTTTCAAGTATTTATCAAAAAATTGTTTTGGTTCATGTGCAATCTTTGTTGTTCATTGTACTATCTATTCTCCAAGTACTTTTTGGTCTGTTCCAGAAAATCCAAGAATCTTGCTGCCCTTGTGGATTCTATCCCATCTATTGCCATCATATGCTGTACCTGTCAATCCTAATACTCTGTCAACTTGTAACAACAACATCTCCTGTTGTTTTCCCCCTATTTTTGGATCTTCCTAGATATCCTTCAGTTGTTGTCCATATTCCTCTGAATCAGTTGGAATTCTGTTTTCTAGCTGTTATTTTAGATCACTGATTTTGTCTTGTAAATTTCAATATATACAAGTAGTCACTTTTGCTTCCAAGTCGTTCACTCTCTGTTCAGCCAATACCAGATCCCAGTCTGTGTTGGTCTTGTTTTGTTCAAGACTGTTTCCTCCTTGTAGCAATTAAAAACAATTTTCTACTTGAGCGGTACCTTTGTCATTTGGTCAATTGACTTGGTTTTTGATCATGGATGCTTGTGCTTCTGCCATTGATATTATATAGTCTTTCATTCTGTTGGCTGCTGTCAGGGCATCTTGTTGAGTGAGTACCATGAAATTCACTAGAGTTATTCATAAAATGATTTCTTCATCCATTGTTAATATCTGAATATGCCATGGTTTTTTTCCCAAACGGCTACGTTATATAGAACAGTGTATCTTTGAATGACAATTAATAGAGGTAGTCATTGATATCAAACTCTATTCCTGGGAGCATGTTTATCACTTTCAAATAATCATTGAAAATATATTCCCACTGACTGTTGGTTTTTCAATAAATCCAGTAGTTGTTGGCTCAGGAAATATTATATCAACAGCTGCTGGTGTTTCAACACATTAATATCTAGTGGCAAACAGTTTATGATCTTTTTGGTGGTGGAGGTATTCTGCTAAGCCGAACTTGAACTTGATTGTCAAGAGTTCAAAACTCATATATCAAAGGTCTAGGGCTCAGGAATTGAGGGTTAAGGACTTGGGGTTGCAGGGAATATAAAAACGGAAAGCCTGAAGGCTAGAAAATCAAAGTTAGCCTGTAGCTGAAATGATGCAGACAGTATGCTGGAGACTCGATCCAGAATCACCAAGTGTGAAGGAAGTGAAAACCAAAGTTAATTGATTGTTTGGTAGACAAGAGAATAAGTGAAGAAAGAAACATATTCTGTACCAAATATCTGGTATATATACAATAATTTCATCTATAATTCACTTGTTCCATAATAGATCTGAACTCCTGCTATCTTTGTATACTATTTTTGCACAATTTCTATTTTCCTACAAAACTTGATTCATTCCATTCAAAACCAGTTTTTATTCACATCATCCTTAACCTGCATACAAAATGCAATTTCCTTCGTGTTTTACATAATTCTTTGTATTACTCACTGATCATCACTCCACCATCAATTATCACTCAGCGCAACTGTGATGTTGGTGAATTTGTGCATTTGCTTAGATTAAAAGTAATCTTTAATGGCTTTAATATTAACTTGGAGATCTGTTTGTATAAAGTACATTTCCACAAACTGAAGTGGGTATTTTGCTAACACCTGGCTTAGTTCCAGGGAAAAAGAGTTGCAAGGTTAAAGGTCCAGAGTGAACAAAGAATGCAATTGGGTTCTTTGATATAATAGAAAAAAATATCAAACTCTTCTACTTCACAATTGCAGGTTGGAAGTGGAAGCCACTTATCCTATATTTCACAGATACAGTCGATTGTTGGATTTAGATAACCATGGCCCAGATCTGTATTGGTTTCCAAACTATAACAATAGTAAATACAGTTACAAAATTCTTTATTCAAATATTCAACTTAAAAGTGGTATGTTAGGGGTTTCCCCTTAGCATGCGTATGAAGTATATCAGGCTTAGTCTCCCAGACTTGCCGCTGTTCAAAGATGAATCAGCGGTTAAAGGTCACTGTCATGGTTGTGTCGAGTGAGGATCGAGGGAAGAATATGGATCGATGATTAAGATACAGGAATACGAAAGAAATCAGGTTTTGTTGGTTGGAATCAGGTTTTGTTGGAAAGAATCAGGTTTTGTTGGTTGCGTTGTAAATATGGCGTGATGGTTGTGGCGTAGGCCACGGATTGAAAGGGTTGCGTACATAGTTGGGTGGAGTTAGGATGTATTTTGGAACGAGTGAGCAAAGGTGACGTCGGTCGCGTTAACTGTACATAAGTATGCTGGATTCGCGGAGGATAGGTTTGTTCTTCACTCGTTCTCTAGTCTACAAAACAATCAATAGCTTCGGCACCAACCTCTGTTCACTTCTGTGATTCCGGATTTCGAGTCTCTAGTTTGTTACGCAGTACCCGCGATCACTGTATCCTCCCATTTGGTTTTTATAACCCCTAGAACTTCGAGCCTTGAAACCCTGACAGAAGAACGAGTCTACAATCGATTGTACCGGTTATATTTCAGTATATGTGCCGCTACTTTCATCAAAGCGGTTGTTACTTTTGCGACAGACCTTGCAACCCCCATTGTTCCGTGTTTAAGTCAGTTGGAAACTTCGAAAACAAGCTCACAGTACACAGCTTTTGGAGACACTCCTGTGTTGTGTGCCTGTGGAAACATCGACGAGAAGGATCCACGCTGTTTTAAATGCCAGCATACGACAGCAACAAACCTCAACAATCCCGAATCAATTTCCTCGACCTAGCTGGTCGAACCATCAACCTCTTCAAACAAGAACCCCTGAACGCCTTTGATAGCATCGACGCTATCCTCAACGAACCCGAGGAACCTTTGGAAGCATACTTCTGGGATGAACCACAAGCAGTATCTCCTTGGAATAGCTACTGGACAGAAGCAGCAAGCAACGGAGGAGGCCTCCAAATCGACGACCCAGTATTTAAAAACTTCTGAACCAAGTATTACCATCTTCACGTCGACTGCCAAAACGAGGAACCGTGCCACTGCGAACATGACTGCGGAGGGACGCATACAACAATCGGCAGAGCAGCAGAAGCTCAATCAACAAAATCTGAGTCCACGATCAAAGCAACACAAAAGGACATAGAAAGCCAAATCTCGTGGGCGGATTACAATGAACGAAAAGCAAACAAGGGAAAGGGAGTTGACCGCAAATTACATCAGGCTCCTTTACCAACCCCGCTGATCATCGTAACAACACCCAGCAAACACGAGGTGTTCTTCTGGTAGATGGTCAACCCGTTTCTAGAAACAGAAATCGAAACGGCAGTTCAACAAATCCAAGACAACATAGATAAAGTCAGAGACTGTTTGTCAGAACCTCGACTCCTCACTGCCGCCTCTCTACATCATCAGAAAGATGTCCGGAGAATCCTCGAGACCAACTCGCGACATTACGTTGACTGAAGCTTTACAAATAGAACTGGAAACGTGGCAGCAAAAAATACGGGAATCATGAACGAAACACAGCTCAGGAGTCACATCACGGACATCAACAGAGGACTAACAGCACTGAGCCAACTACCGACAACCAGCAGATTGAACGAATTGCTCAAGGCACAGCAATCTGTGAAGAATGCGGAAGCACGAATATCGGAGTTGTTGGCAGATGGAGACAAAGTTGTCCAAGAGAGGGATAATTTGAAGCAGGAGTTACTGCTTACCGAACAAACAGCAGCCGCCGAAACAACACCGCAGGCATGCAGTCATGGGGATCTGGAAGAAGAAGTCCAGATTCTAAAACAAACATTGGAGGAATCAAATGCAGACCTAGCGGAACTGAAGAAAGATCTGGAAGATGCTCAGGATCAAATGGAGATATTCAGGGACCGGGCGGAAGAAAATCGGCCGCAGGTAACCAGGATCCTGAAGTTAACAGAAGGAAGAAGGAGAGAAACAGGGGAAGGGACGGAAAGGGAGGAGTGTGAGGAAAAGGTAAATGACGTTACCAGCTTCTCAGGAGAAGATAGGAAGGAACTTCGAGGGTGGAAGGTGCAGTTGGCGTTAAAGATAGCCGGAAAACCGGAGGCATTCAACAACGAACAGAAGAAACTGAGGTACGCTGTTGGATGTCTAAAAGGAGTGGCTCTGGCACAGTTAATGCCACTCTGTGACGAAATATCAGGGGAAGTCAAGCTCAACACCTTGAAAGACCTAGTTGACCTGCTGGATGTAGCAGTCGGAGATCAGGACAGAGCAGCAACGGCAAAAAGGGAACTCGAGAAACTCAGACAACGTGACTAGTGTTGGCAATGAACCGCTCTGGTTCGTGGGAATTGACGAACCGATTTGATTCGAACAAATCGAATCAGGGTTAGGGTTCGTCAATTCTGGCACGAATCGAACCGAGGTTCATTCGAACCAATTTGGTTCGAGATTTGCCTCGAACTATCATCATATTTTTGGGTTCGTGCGAACCGGTTCGCGAACCTGATGCTAAATATCGTCATCGTTCATAGAAGCTTTTACAAACGTCTATGAGTTTTAACTTGCTAGCCGAGAGCCAGCCGAGAGCCAGCCGAGAGCTAGCCCATCTCGATCATCTGCAGCCGGTGGAGAGCCAGCCCAAGCTCGATCATCTCCAGCCAGCCGATAGCCAGCCCAGCTCGATCACCTCCAGCAAACTGAGAGCCAGCTGAGAATCCAGCCCAGCTCGATCATCTCCAGCTAGCCGAGAGCCAGCCCAGCTCGATCATCTCCAGCAAGCCGAGAGCCAGCCGAGAGCCAGCCCAGCTTCATCATCTCCAGCTAGCCAAGAGCCAGCCCAGCTCGATTACCTCCAGCCAGCCGAGAGCCAGCCCAGCTCGATCACCTCCAGCAAGCCGAGAGCCAGCTGAGAGCCAGCCCAGCTTCATCATCTCCAGCTAGCCGAGAGCCAGCCCAGCTCGATTACCTCCAGCCAGCCATGAGCCAGCCGAGAGCCAGCCCAGCTCGATCATCTCCAGCTAGCCGAGAGTCAGCCCAGCTCGATCACCTCGAGCGAGCCGAGAGCCTGCCCAGCTTGATCACCTCCAGCCAGCCGAGAGCCAGCCGAGAGCCAGCCCAGCTCGATCACTTCCAGCTAGCCGAGAGCCAGCCGAGAGCCAGCCCAGCTCGATCATCTCCAGCTAACCCAGAGCCAGACCATCTCGATCATCTGCAGCCAGACGAGAGCCAGCCCAGCTCGATCACTTCCCGCTAGCCGAGAGCCAGCCGAGAGCCAGCCCAGCTCGATCATCTCCAGCTGACCCAGAGCCAGACCATCTCGATCATCTGCAGCCAGACGAGAGCCAGCCCAGCTCGATCACTTCCAGCTAACCCAGAGCCAGACCATCTCGATCATGTGCCGTGAGCCAGCCCAGCTCGATCACCTCCAGCTAGCCGAGAGCGAGCCAAGAGCCAGCCCAGTTCGATCATCTCCAGCTAGCCGAGAGCCATCACGATCATCTTCAGCCAGCCAAGAGCCAGCCCAGCTCGATCACCTCCAGCTAGCCGAGAGCCAGCCGAGAGCCAGCCCAGCTCGATCACCTCCAGCAAGCCGAGAGCCAGCCGAGAGCCAGCCCAGCTCGATCACCTCCAGCTAGCCGAGAGCCAGCCGTGAGACAGCCCAGCTCGATCATCTCCAGCTCACCGAGAGACTTATTTTTTTGTATATAGTTATCAATAAATTTGTGAATCAAGTGCGTGACAGTAAATAATCAATTGACTACTGCAAGTTGATGGCGACTATAAAATGATATAGACCCTTGTATGAGCATGAGAATAGTGGTATGAGCGTGTATGAGCTTGTATGATCTGGTATGAGTTTGTATGATGCAACCGATCGCGTCGCGTCGTCGCATCGCATCGCATTCTTTGTATCACTTTGACTGAGTTGATGGCGACGATAAAGCACGATAGAAGCGCATAACCGCACGTATGAGCTTGAACGATACCCAGTTTGGCTGTTCCAAGCTCCACGAACTTCACTTCGGATCCCTCACGAACCGCTTACGAACCGCCAAGAAGCATGGTTTGATTCGTGGTGTTTCAAATCGAACCATTGGTGGCTAGGGTTCGTTCGAATCGAACCCTCTGCAAACCTAGCCTCGGTTTGATTCGACTCGGATTAATCCGCTTCGTTGCCAACACTAAACGTGACCGCAAATTCTCCCAATACTCCGCGGAATTTCAAACATACGTAGTAGACACCAAGTGGAACGAAGACGCACAACTCGACGCATTACGAAAGAGATTATCCCACGAGCTCAAGGACTCCATACAACATATTGAGAAGCCAGAAAGCATGATCGAATTCGTGAAGATGGTGTCAAAAAGAGACTCGCAACTGAGAAGGAGAGCGGCAGAAAAGTAATCTGGAATATGGGAGGGTTACAAGAAATCCGATTCAACGACAAACACCACATCCGCCCCAGACGCTGCACCTGCAGGATCAGTTTCAGGTAATCACTGTCCTGCTCCAATGGATCTTTCGGCAGTGAAAGGAAAAAAGATCACACCTGAGGAAAGGAAGAGACGAAGGGAAGGAGGATTGTGTATGTACTGTGGGGATAGCAGACATTTTGCGGCATCGTGCCCAAGGAAGCTGAAGGCAGCATCAGGACAAACGGAAGTAACACCGTTTAAGAAGGCAGCGAATGAAGGGAATGCGGATTCGACAACAGGAAAAGGAACGGAAGTAGAATCGGGAACAGTTTAGTCCAGTGCAATATGGATGGCAATTGCGCTGGAAACGAATCTCCTTTGTAAGTTAATGCTAGTTTTGGTATTTCAAAGTTTTCTATATCAAGCACAGAAATAAAAGAGTCTTCTATGGAAAGCAAACATCTCGTTGTGAAATGCTCGCTGATAATAGAAGACAAGATCATTGATACCCACGCTTTGATAGACTGCGGAGCTACTGGAATAGCATTTATTGACAAAGATTTCGTTCGCCATCATCAATTACAAGAACAAGAATTAAAAGAATCAAAAGAATTGGAAGTTATAGATGGAAGGCCCATCGAATCAGGAACCATTACAACTATGGCTAAACTGAACATAGGTATACGCGGACATCAGGAGCAATTACCAGCATTCCTTACGAAACTTGGACATTATCCAATCGTACTTGGATTACCATGGCTACAACTTCACGATGTTACAGTCAAGTTCCAAAAGAAAAGAATAGGATTCGAAAGTGATTACTGCCAGAAGCACTGTCAACATCATTCGAGTGTATGGGTATGGGGAAATCATATGCAAACAACGGAATCCGATGGACCAAAACAGGACATATGCGCCATAGCAGCAGCTCTATTTATGAGACGGAATAGAATGGAGAAACTCAAGGTGTACGCGGTAACCTTATATGAAATCAACAAAGCCCTAGTAGTCAAGGACCTTCAAGAAAAACCGCTGAAACAGTTAATTCCCAAGGAATATCATGAGTTTCTCCCCCTCTTTGATAAAATAATCGCTGAAAGGCTACCACCACACAGACCATACGATCATACGATTACACTTCAAGACGGATTCACCCCACCCTTTGGACCAATATACAGCCTGTCAAGAGAACAACTTCAGGTCCTAAAAGAGTGGATTGAAAACAACTTGTCAAAGGGATTCATCAGATCGTCATCATTACCATGCGGGGCACTGGTGTTGTTCACACATGAACTGAATGGAGGCTTACATCTATGCGTGGACTATTGAGGACTCAACGAAGAAACCATAAAAAATCGATATCTGTTACCGTTAATCCAGGAAACCTTGTTGAGATTGTGAAAAGCAAAGTGGTACACCAAACTGGATGTCCGAGACGCCTACAATATGATTCAAATAGCAGAAGGGGACGAATGGAAAACGGCGTTTAGGAATTGTTATGGCCTGTTCGAATCCCTCGTTATTCCTTTCGGTCTCACCAATGCACCAGCAAGTTTTCGGGAATTTATCAACGATACCCTTCGCCCTTTTTGGACATCTTCTGCACGGCATTCCTGGACGACATCCTTATTTACAGTAACAATTTAATGGAACATAAGGAACACGTCAGAGCAATAATGACAACGCTTAAGGAGGCCGGTCTGTATCTGAAAGCGGAAAAATGCGAGTTTCATCAACAGGAAGTGAAGTATCTGGGATTGATAGTTGGGGTAAATGGGATTAGAATGGACCCGGAAAAAGTAACAGCGGTGAAGGAGTGGGAAGCACCTGGCAAGCTCAAGGAAGTTCAAGCGTTTTAAGGATTCGCTAACTTCAACCGAAGGTTTATAAGAAACTATAGCAGGGTGGTCCAACCATTAACCAAACTTACGAAGAAACTGGTACCTTTTCACTGGGGCCCCGATCAAAAGAGAGCATTTGGCGAATTGAAGGACGCATTTACAACAGCACCAGTCCTAGCACACTTCGATTACGAAAAGGAAATCGTCCTGGAAACTGACGCATCGAGTTATGTATCCGCAGGAGTACTATCACAGTCCGACGACCAAGGAATCTTCTATCCAGTGGCATTCTTTTCAATGAAACATAAACCAGCGGAAGAAAATTACGAAATCTATGATCAAGAGCTGGGAGCCATCGTTAAAAGTCTGGAACAATGGAGACCGGAATGCGAAGGGTCAGTACATTCTATTAAAATACTGACAGATCACAAGAACCTCGAATACTTTATGACATCAAAGCTACTCAATAGAAGGCAAACAAGATGGTCTGAATTCCTGTCAAGATTCAAGTTCAAGATTATATACTGTCCAGGAAAACAGGGTCAGAAGCCCGATGTACTCACCAGAATGCCAGGAGACATTCCTCCGAAGGGGGGCAGAAAATACCCAACAAATCGTCCTGAAAACGGAAAATCTTGATCAAAGAATACAGAAGGGATTGGTGGTAGCGTTTGCGGAAGTAGTCAGCCGAAAGCAGATGAAACTAGTCCAGAGGAGTTATGGAATTGGATTCAAAGGATATGCAAGGACTGCCCGTATGACAGCAGCGAATGACTGTTTGCCAATGCCACGAAAATCGTCAGCAAAGAAACTTCGAAGAAACTTCAACTGATAAAGGATCATCACGATACACCAGCAGCAGGACACCCAGGACGAGCAAAAACCTTCGAACTGCTCAAAAGAAGTCATCAATGGCCAGGTATGAGGAAGGACGTGGACAGATACGTACGAAATTGCCACGTATGTCAACGCAGCAAAGCAACTCATCAGAACATCCACGGATGGCTCAAACCACTGGAAATACCACAACAACCATGGAAGGATCTGAGTATGGATTTCGTGGTGGGACTACCGGAGAGCGAGGGGTACAATGCCATATGGGTAGTGGTTGATAGGTTGTCAAAAATAAATCATTTAGTACAATGTCGGGACGATACAGATGGCAAGAAGCTGGGCGAGATGTTTATACGAGAGGTGTTCAAGTTGCATGGCTTACCAGACACCATAGTGTCGGACAGAGGACCCCAATTCGCGTCAGAATTGTGGAGACATGTTTGTGAAAGACTCGGAATCGAACGAAGGCTATCAACCGCGTTTCATCCGCAGACAGATGGACAAACAGAACGAATGAACGCCATTATGGAGCATTACCTCAGGGCCTTCATCAATTATCAACAGAACGACTGGACACAGTGGTTACCAATGGCAGAATTCGCATTGAACAATCACGCCTCAGAAACAACAGGATGCTCACCATTTTTTGGCAATTACGGATTTCACCCAAGAATGACCATTAGTCAACATCCGATTCAGAATGGAAACGATATCAGGGAAGTAAACGCAAACCCCCTCTCCCAGAAAATGAACGCTATCTTCCAACAGATGAAGGCTGAAATGACTCGAGTGCAAGATATTCAGGCGGAACAAGCGGACAAGCATCGACGGGAGGGAGTGCAGATGAATGTTGGGGATCGAGTCTGGATGGAC
>WHVE01001287.1:0-19604 GCA_015178995.1 Trichophaea hybrida
AATAACCCCGATCCATCGAGGGTCTGTACCGAACTTCAAAATGGAATCGTTATATTCGATTGAGAACGAAGAAACCGCTGCCTTCGTGCAATGTTGATGGCAGTGTTCGACGTAAACTGGAGCTTATCGTTTTCTTCTGTAACTCCGCTGAGTGCTCCATGCTTGACGATCCACCAGTAAGGTAACATGATATCAGACGAATCCTCCATAGGACCAATTTCGAAGGTTTCTTTGGTATAATGAGATTCATACCGCAGAGTAACGGGGAAGGTATACTGCCAACCCGCTCCTTCTACTCTTCTTCCATTGAAGTTTTCGACTATCTTTGGTTCCGTTCGAGTCACTAATGGAACACCATGCGACTCAGCCCACTGCTTCGACATCATAGGTGTATCGCACCACGTATCCAAGAGAACCCTTACAGGGACGTTCTTCTTATCTCGAAAGCTTGCAAACATGCATACTGTGGGTCTTGTACTTGTTTTCGGTTCAGGTGGGAATTGTTTTGTTTTCTTGGGTTCAGGTTGAGGTGCGCTGACCGCAGCCTTGCGTGTTCGATCCTTTCGAGTAGAAACCATAATGAACTGCCTCTCGACACAGCTCCGGCCACAATGGGTCGTGGTAACTAATACGTAAATTCGTCTGGGAATGAGGTTCGAATGAGTCTAATCGATTTCGAAGATATTGCTTGTCACACTTGGATGCTATATGACCAGCATATTTCGAGTATTGAACTCATCCTCAGGAACCCTTTCTTAAACAGCAGAAAAGAACGTTTATTATTATCGAAAACCCATAAGCAATACCAATGACCGCATCGGTAAGGCCCAAAAAGAAAACCCAAAAGCAATACCCATGACCGCATCGGTAATGCCCAAAATGAAACCCCTAAATACAAAACTGGAGGTGTCTGTACCCCCACGAACATAGGAATGACCGCAATCCTTAGTCCCAACGAAATACGGATGTCTATACCCATATACAATAACCGGAGGTGTCTGTACCTCCAAGAACATAGGAATGACCGCAATCCTTAGTTCCACGAAAGACAGAAGAAACTCGTTTCATCCGTCAATCTCCATACCGTCAGAGTCAACCTCGTAAAGCACTCGAGAGCTAGAGGCTGCCGCTGGTGGTTTCGTAATTCGATCAGCCAGATTCCTGGGCCTGACCTTCGAAGAAGAGGTGGTTACTTCTGGCGTCGAAGTTTCTACCTTAGGCTTCTTATCCTTCTTCTTCTTGCTGGACGAAGCTTTGATAGCATTCTTGCAGAATACCCATCGATGCTCCGAAGAACCGCAGCGCTTGCATTCGTTACGCTTGGTTCTTGCTTCCAACAGACAGTCAGGAATGCCTTTAAGGGCTACGTCCTTGTCCGCATTGACAGGCTTAGGACCCTTCTTCGTTCGAGGTTTCTTGGAGTCCGAACTCTTTTCAGAGCTCTTTCTTCCTTGATCACCCTTGTCACCATTGACATCACGCTTCCGCTTTCGGGCATTACGATTGTTGAAAGCGACCGTTCGATAGGTAAAAGAGGTAACGAGCCTAAGCTTCTCGGTGTAGCTGCTTCGATGGCTCGTAGTCTGGATGTTCGGAGGTGTACGACGGGTATGGTTTTCGGAGGTGTACGACGAGTCGGGTGTTCGGAGGTGTAAAACAACAAAAGGGTACTTCCTCATAAAAGTATCTCTATTAACAATATAATGTGACACCGGGAGCGTCGCCCCAGGTTCACCGGTCAAAGTAGTAGCCGTACTCGGTTCGGGACTTGCTTCGATTGCGGCGGTTTAAGAGCTTCGCTCAGGTTGTGGAAATAACTAAAAGATTCACAACGAAAAGAATGGCTTTCCAAATGAGTATATTGTTAAGGCTTGTTCTCCTCGCTCAGAAAGTGATCGATGATCTGATGCCCTTCTACCCTCGAAGAAACCGAAGGTCTTTATACCTTCGTCCTCGCTCTTGACTGCTATCTACACTCTTTACTCTAGAACACCCGTACCTCAACTGCTTTTGCAACTACCGCCGGTCATTCGAGCCAATGCCCTTAACTTCACAACTACTGCAGAACTCTATCTCCCGGGCCCACCGTATCTTTACCGTCAATAGATTATACTCGGACCGCTGGTATCTTTTATGGCATTAACTCCGCGGTTCCTGCCTTGCAGACCGGTGGTATCCTTTCGATCTAATTAACCTCCAGACGAATAGGCTGCGTTCGATAGAGTAGCTTCGTTGTATGGCGCGGCGCATGCTTTTAGCTTTCGTTGGGTAGAGAGTAGCTTTCTCTAGCTTTCGTTGGGTAGAGATTAGCTTTCTCTAGCTTCGTTGTTCGGAGCGGTGCGTTCTCTAGCTTTCGTTGCGTAGAGAGTTTCGGAGCGATGTATACTCTAGCTTTCGTTGCATGGAGAGTTTCGGAGCGACTCTATTGTTGCTTCGCTCTGGCCAGAGCGGTGCACTCTAGATTCATTCACCAGAGAGAAACTTCGCTGGTCGAGAAGCGTCGCTGGTCGAGAAGCGTCGCTGTTCGAGAAGCTTCGCTGTTCGAGAACTTCGCAGTTCGGGAAGCTTCGCTCTGGCCTCCGAGACTAGTGACAGCCGATGCCGTCGCGAGTGATCGTGTGTGTCCCCACTCCGAGGGTACTATGTTAGGTGTAACATTTTCGTCCGGTCGTTGCAATTGCATGGTGCTTGGTGCATGGTGGCAACACCGCTCCTTGAATTGTAATGATGATGCTACGCACTGCATATATCACCATACCGTCAGCGTATCACACAGTAGTCTTGATTAAGTCTATTAAATCCATTTACATTTCTGAACATTATTTATACCCTTTTCACCACTGTATTCAATCCATCCTCCAGAATATAATGAATGTCATTCCCAGTTGCTAGGTCTATATCACCATCGACCATCCATTCTTCATTCTCCGACTTTGATGAAATGGGCTCCTCTGGAATTACGTGAGCTGCACCCACAATGTTTCCTGCACTAATTACTGCCTATACACCTCCAGAAATAATTTTCACCACCATGGCAAGCTGCGATGCACTATCGGGCATTCCACCGTTGGCAGGCTTTGTCACTTCAACATATGCTTGGCTAAAGGTATTCTTGCCGCGCGGATGGACGACTTGCAGCTTGAATAGAGACAGCATATGGTACGGTACACGTTCCTGCAGTGCCTTGTTACACAGCCCCTTCCCCTCCTTACATTGCAAAGTCTGAACCCATACCCAGTCTTGGCGGGCAGCCCCGGAATATCATCAATCATTTCCAGTAGATCTGAGCTTCTGAATAATGCGCTTGCCATGCATATTGCGTGATTCGTCCTCCAATCCATGGTAAATTGCGGCAGCGCTGCTTAAGCGATCATCTGAATCGAAGATGATGTTCTTGCAGTGTAAGAAACGACAGGTGGCATCGTATAGTTCATTTTGGAGGACGTTGTCACCGATCATTTTGAAGAGGCCTTGAAAGTTCATGACTTTCTCCTTTCCTTTGTGCTGCTGGGGAGATATGAACATCAATAAATGACGCCTAGTGGTTGCTTCCGTCGTGACTTCCATCGTCGCCAGTGGAGCAGCTCGTTGACGATTTCATCCGTTGCAATTGGCCTCACTGACAGCGAATGCATCACTCTGCAGGTAGTAGTCGATCATCTAAATATAGTAATCACCGGTCTTATTCGAGGCATTAAACCTGTCGTTACTCTTCTTCCGGCGAGAGCTTTCACTGATCTCTGTCGACCACTGTATCAGTGATCCGTACCGTTGTATCCACTTCTCAAAGTGCTGCAGGTGATTGATCTTGAAAAAGTTGAAATCGCAACCATCTTCAATATATTCGCCCATTTCTGCATCGATAATATCTTTCCATGTGTCATGAATGTGCTGTCAAAAGTCTGACGTATTCTTCATGTTTTCCACCGAATTCAACTCGGCATCCTGCTTGGCACTCAATTCCGTACATTTCTCTTTGGCGTATTCTGCAAGTTTTTTGCCAGCCCTTAAGTGTTGAAACACATTCTTTGAATTGTGGAAGCGACATAAAGCATCGCCTATAAGGTCCAGCATTTCATCATCATGTGAGACATACTGGCAATTGAAATAGAACTCAATAAGACAGCGAGAGCACTCAACTGCACGGTCAAAAAGTCCATGCAGACAGGCGCTTGTGTCCCGCAGAGCATTGCCTACAACACCCACAAGGAATCTTGTCATTGTCTTGATTTCTCCTCTGTTCCAACGCAAAGCCTCCCCATATGCACATTTTGGCTTTGTCATATCATGGTATGCAGGCACAGAGAGCCAAATATCGTTGAACTTGTCCCGCTGCTTATACTGCTTGAGCAATTCGTGAAGTCATGTCAGGAGGTGCTTCAACATTCCAATTTGTATCGTTTGGAGCAGATCAGGCTTGGAAAGATCGCTCGTGATGCAATCGAGATAACATACGATGTTGAAGCATGGATTCACCTCATGGCATTTGAGTTCGGTGATACGGAGATGTGTAGTTGAATCCAACAGCATACGATGTATATTATGATGCCGGAGGTGATGTGGCTCATATCGGTGGGGTACATCGCCCATCTCCAACGTGGGGCATTGGCATGAGTAGCATACACCATTCTTGATGTTGTGAAGGTCACGGTGCTCGGGATAATCGGCCATCCATGCAGCCAGTGTCGATTAACAATGCCTGAAGTTGCCATCTGCACAGCGGGCATAGCAGGTGCGAGTCTCAAAGTCATGTTGGCATTGCAACACATGCTGTAGCACATTCCGAGAGACCATTTGATTATGCTCTCTCTGAGCATTTCTTCTTTTGAGCAGGACATCACGCATCATGATGGCACTGGGCAAAAGCGCCACGAACAACACACTGGGCGTGGTGTGCTTCAACTGTGCGGCTTCTTATAGGTTGCCGATAGTCATATATATTGGCCATGCCTTCTTGTTACCAAAGAAGTTCATGAGGTGGGTGGATTCAGACATGAATAGCATCAGCACCAGCGTGCAACTGGGGGGTATTGTTGTCGACATAATTGTGAGCATTGTAAACGGCATAGAAATGAAGCTTGACTGCTTATCCGACCGCCAGTGTCCAGTATGCATCTCGTTGTAAACACGGTACCCAAAATCATTGAAACAATGTTTCGGTCCATTTGGACAATTTGCAGTTCAAAGTGGGCTTGAAAGTGGGCTTGAGCTCCAAATGCACTTGGCTGCAAGTGCATGTGGGCTGCTGGTGCACTTAAGTGGCGAAACTCAGGCGAAAACATACGATAGCACTCATTTTTCGCCCCAAGACATGTATTTCTCGGAGAACCACCTCGATCTAGTGCATTTGCAGTTCAAAGCGGGTTTGAATGTATGGTTGGGTTGTATTCGCACTTGGCTCCAAGTGCATTTGGGCTGCTCGTGTACTTGACAGGGCAAACGTTGGGTGAACACATGCGATATCACTCATTTTTTGTACCAAGACACGTCTTCAGAGTTCATGACACCACGGCACCAAGTTAAACAGGTGTGGCCGGAGATCTCTGCACCGTCAGAGATGCCAGTGACAATTCTCTTCCTCCAAATGGCAGGTCCTGAATGTTGATGAATCCGCACTGCATCATTATGTTTGAACTTGGCGTCACCCCCGTACGTTAGGGACTCACACTGACAGATTGTGACGCTTCGACCCATCAATCACCTGACAAGACTCTAGGAGTGTTGCAAATGGCTCTCAGAGTCGAATAAAACATGCTGAGCATGATTCAGGCTGGAAAAGAAGTGTCGATTGTGACTCACAACCAGGAAAGCTCCTTCACAAGAAAGATATTTGATATCACCAAGGATTTAGCCTGCAAGCCGCTTCCACGATTGTAGCACCTTGGATGGTTCACTTTGCACTGTATATATACTTCCATAGACTGCCTCCATTTCGATTTTTTTCCCTCTTCGCTATCTACTTCATCTTATTTACTCTGATTCTTGTTTTTAGACATATTAACCCTAACCCTGCTTTACCCCTGTTATACTCTTTAAAGCTCAGAACATTGTGATGCCACCCAGAAAGGATCCCATCCACCCCCTCCAATACTGATGCCGTTAAGGATACTCTACTCATGGATGGTTTCGCAATGCAGTTCATGGCCAAGCACATTCGGGGCCTTATTCGAATGTATGCCATTCACGGTGTCAAGGATGATGGTGCGATTGACTTGATATATGATTTCTTTTTCATCGACCCAGTCACTACAAGGCACTTTAGAAAGTTTCAGGGAATGTGGAATCAGCGGGCATCAACACAACCACGACACATTGAATGGTGGAGTGGGTTCCGGCAATTTCTCTGGGACTGTTTCCACAACACTCGGGCCCAGATGAATCAGTGTTACGAAGAAAACCCACCACTACATACTGACTCTGACTCTGACTTCGACTCCGACTCCTGCGACGATGATTCGAAACATGGCAAAGCCCATGTGAAGAACGGCAGCTGGTATCCTGCGAAACCGAAGCTGAACCCACTATCCCTCAAACATGCAATGCCACCTACCATTGTTGCCAATGTCCCTCTCAAGGAACGAAAACTGGATAACATTTCGACTGATACCATGCCTTCCACCCAAAACCTCACATTCACCTTCAGGGTCTGTATCATTGACCCTGAATGGTGCCCAGCGTAATACCTCTGTCGGGATGACGTCTTCGTGCACCACAGCCCAAACAGATGGCATCCCTCACGAGTCGAGAATCCCACCGAAACGACTTTTGAACATGCTGTGAGTCCCCTATTTCCCACCACTGATGTCAATTATATTCTTGGGTGTCTAGTCATGCCGGGCAACACCTCTCTGCGGCGATGTGATGCAACTCAACTGAATCACATCGACTCCGTGGCCACCTTCTTCTATGTTGGAGCTTACAACCCTCTCATCGTTGTGGCTGTTCAGAAGGAAATGGTAGTTGCACCTCCAAGTATTGCAAGGGCTACTCCATGAACACCACCACCACAACCTCAACCATTTCTTCCGAGATAAACTGGTGCCTCCAAACCGACCAATAGGCCAACCCCTGCTGCCAGGTTGGTTGCAATAAACCACCCAGCAAAGACACAACTGGAGGTGACTGCCACTCGCCGTGTCAAGTTTGCCCCTCTCAAACATGTGTCCCCTGCGCCGCTTGAAATGGTGTCGTCATCTGTGGTGGCGGAATTAATGAATGACGTGGTAGTTGCACAATTATAGACCGAGCGATCACAAGTGGTGCAGCAGAAGATATGGTGGGTAATGGCGGGGGTGTTGATAGTGCGTGAGGCAATGTATGACGATGCACTGTGGTCAGACAGTGTTAAGCCGTTGGGGTCGGTAGCAATTGGAATGCACCAAGATGGCACTTCCAGTATCACCTTTACGCAGCTTGTGGCGTCGAGTATGACTCCACCTCGAGGTATTTTTGACTTGAGATATTCGGTACGTCCAATTGTGCTGCCAATGACTAGCATACTGACACACTTGTTAGATTCGTGTTTGGGCCGGGTGGAGTCATTTTTTGCATTTTACACAGTTGTTTTTAGTCTCATTTTGGTTTTCTTAGAATTATTGTCTTTGGTTTTGTGGCCGGTCTTTGGTTTTGTTGCCGGGGGATGCTAGTGTTTGAATCACACTGTCAGTATGTCCCTTATCTTTCCAGCAATTGACTAGCAAGCAAACAACGTATTAGGGATTTGATTTTTGGTGTTGGTCGTCTATTATTGAGCATTGTATTTGGGCTAGCAAGGATTGTATCTCCATCTTCAGGAGTCGCTTAGATCTGATTTTAGATTGTATGCGTCATTTTTGTGACAAGCTATTACAATATGGTGTGTATCTGCCCCATTATGAGATCACTTTTTCACGGCGAGATGTCGGTCCTTTTCCACACTGCTTGATCTTTCGTCTGCACTGTGGAGTCGAATTCGCAACTGCATCTACTTTGTCCGCTTTCCTACCAGTTCTGCTTTCTGAAAATGACTTGAACAACAAAATCACTGCACAAAGCCACATCCACAATTCCAGAAGCAACACCGGCCACTGCGGGAGTTGTCACCCCAATGCCACATTTTGCAAACGGTAAAAAGAGAAAACTCACTTTACAGGCTGACAGGCAGAAGCGAAAGCAGACGAAGGCTACAGATTCACGTAACGAAGGTTTGACTACTCAGATCACCTCAGGATCTCCATCCATTGCAATCCTCCAAATGTCTCTGCCCCTGTTCAATACAGCCTCCATTTCGATATCACCATCACCCAGTGTCATTGCTATCGGTATTCGTTCAGCGATGAACCTTAGTCATCTCCCGAGTCCACACCCATCATGATTGGCTTCACAACTCATCACATTGACTCCGCGTAATTCACCATCCACTTTGTCAGGCAGAAGCAAACGATATGGGCGTCGAAGTGTCCTTGCACCAGGTGACCTTCGAGTTACTGCTGTACTGGAGACAACGGATCGCATGATAGAGAAACAACTACTGAGCAAGAGACCATTTCCAACTGAAGCTGACTTAATGCTGGTAGCTTATACAATTTCGAGAGTGGTTGATACCGACTAATATCGTTTCTACACAAAGTCAGCACAGTATTGCTGGCCCAAGGCATGCAGGCCGGAAGGAGTCAATAGTAGCTTCCCGGAATGTCAGAAGCAGTGTCTCAAGATAGTTCAGTATCTCCCACCATTATATTCTCATTGTCTAAACGGCCGTATGTCAGATTAAAAACAGTTGCAATGCAGTCCGATCGCACCTGATCGAAAAGGCCCATGGTCATTTAGGGAGACTAAACAACTTGCATCGTTTCGAAGATGATGATGAGCGCCTCATACACATTGACCAACTGCTTTCAGATTTAACACTGACTGTGCACCAATGCAATCGTACAAACGAATCTGAGGTGAGTCCAGTCTGCCATTCCCAGCATCGCTAACACCACCAGAATCGAGCTAGCTACTTTCTTGCCGAGAAGATTGCATGATTCTATACCTCCATTTCTTCCAACGACTACGCAAACGCGGCAGGCATTTGGAGGGCTTCCTTGATTGGATTCAAGAACTGACACCCCTGGCACTGATTGTGTTAACATGTATGGCATTGCATCACGCACTGACAGAGTGGCAAAGAAATGGTAGATCAGCTCCGACAAAGATTGATAGCGATGACTTCGAGAACTGGCGGAAAAGGCCCAAGTGGGTGAACTACTTCAATCCAGATAATGACAGCGGTAAGTATGGCCTTTAGAATGCATGCAATTTCTCTAACATTTTGCAGAGACTTACACCGATCACATGAATATTTGGAATGATCTCCCATTGCCTTTGAAACAGAATGTAATCAAGTCCATACGGGCAGCTCTCAACAACCTCAATCTACGTGAGAATGGAGCAAATAACACGCCTGCCATTGCTACCAAACCTCGTCGGGTGGTGTTGAACAAGACTGCGATTGAAGCTCTGATGATGGAGCCAGACATTGAGACTCCGATCATTTCAGCGAGCCACATCCCCCTTGCTAAACATTCGTCGTTCGTTGATCGGGATAGAGTTGACGATTGCAACAATCATAATCACAACGAACATGATGACATACACAGTGCCAGCAGTCGTACGCAGCGATATTGTGGCCTCCAGCTGGATGCTGATCAGGTCGAGAATGAAGGGGTGTCAGACGAAGACGAGGATGAGGATGTGGATGAGGATGAGCATCAGAACGAGTACCAAGATGTAGAGTCGGAATCGTTGGATGACTGCGAAGGAGTGAGCAGTTTAGAGGATGTGCTTCAAGCTGGCTGCGACGTGTAGGATGGCATTTGGAACACGAAACTGTATATATTAGGCTGTAATATCAAACATCATGCACATTAACGTCACTGTACTGTATCCGTCGCCCGAGCTGTGAGTGCAAATCAAGGCATCGTATAAATGACGCATGCAGTGAACAATGCGTTATGTCAAGGTGTACATTGCACTCAGGCGTTATATGAGTAGTATTGTGGATCAATAGGTGTGCTCACCATACAACTGCGTCAGTAAGAAAGACTGCGTCAGTAAGGAATGGGTGCACTGCATGGCTGCGTTAGTAAGAAATACTACGTCAGAAGGCGCAAACGCAACCCCGGGGGACATGTATACGGACCTGCAGTGTCACACCATGTCGAGGCTCATAACGTTTCGATTTAAGCGCCCGATGTGACTCAGACCTATCTATGTCCTGGGCGCAACTTGGTTTGTTTCCCGGTGGAGACCGGGCGGCCTGTGTTTCTCCTGAACGTGACTCTCTTGTTCACCAGCGTATTTTTGTTAGTGGGTATGGGTTCCAGGCCACTCACCTCCTTCTTTTCTTCTTTCTTCTGCTTCTTCCTTCCTACTACCTCGAATCCCGTCTCATCCTTTTCGTTCTGTCCTGCTACCGACAATGCCAATTTCTCCGTATAAGTCGCCTTTCTGACGTCTGGTTTCTTTGCTTGCTGTTGCGGTGGCTGTGGTTGTGCGGGTGCTTTGGGCGACTCTTTCCCTCCCTTATCTTCCCCCTCCTTGTTCAGTTCTGACTTAGGTCCCTTGTGGGCATTGTCCGGTGCCTTGCTTCCCTGGGCTTTTCGGTGGTGCGCTTAGCATAGGTTTTGCTTTTCCTTTGAGCTGAAATCATCTTGGTACCACTGGTAGTGCTGGTGCCTGTGCTTTTGTTGTTGAGTTCCTGATTGGCACTGGCTCTGGCTCGGTTCCCCCTGGCCTAATTGCTGGCGCATATTTTGAATTCTCCATGCCCTGTCTGTCAATTTCAATTTCCACGGCCGCCTCCATCTACTCTTCCACCCAGGCCTTCTGTTCTTCGCTTACTTCGATTTCCATATCCGTGATTCCTATGGCCTTCTGCCCTTCCCTGCAAATCACCTTTTTCTCTTTTTTGGTTTCTTCATTCTTTTCATCCATCTCTTTCTGCTTTGCTTCGAAAAAACTGCATATCCTGCCACAAAGCAAGTTTGTCATCTGATTGATTTTCTTCTCATCAGGCACATAATCTGCTTTTTTGATCATTTCGCAGAACACAAGGATTCGATTGAGCTTGTCACTCATTTCCTGCATCTGCCACTTTGTTATGATATACCTGGCATCCATCGCCATTTTCCCGCTCGACAATACCATCCTATGCTCCTTGGCTCTGCCTTCTTCCTCTATTCTCAGTACCAGCCAATCTCTGAACACCCCCCACTCAGCTTTGTCTCTTTCTGTCAATTGGATCTGACTGATCTCCCCACTGACTGTGCCAATTGGGGCCTGCTCTCGGCTTATGTGGTGTGGTGGGAAACCTTACTAGTTGTCTTGGCTTGACACTTGCCGTTCTCTCATAGGCTAGCGTGGTTGGTGACTTCATATCTTCGTCACTTTCATTCTCGTTGCTTTCGTTATCCCAATCATCACCCTCCATGTTCCGATTTTTCAGGGTCAAATCCATTCCCCCCTCCAGCTGGGTTTCTACCACTGTGCTGTAGGACGAGGCTTGCTGCAATCTTTGTGCCAGAGTGCCCCTAGCTTGCTCCGAGTGTGCTCTGAGGTTTCCCATGGGAGTGCTGGGAATTTCGAGTCGAGGCTTCTCACTGGGAGTTCTTTCGATGGAGGGGAGAGGAGAGAGGTCGGTCTCTGACTCTGACATGTCCAGATCGTCAACTTTTTCACCCTCTGCCGCCATCCTCACCATGGATGGTTCTAGGTCGATTTCCACATACTCCATGTAGGAGCTTGGCATCGTTCCTGGCATGTTGGGCATATTGTAGATGTGTCTTCTGTGTCCAAGTACACTGTCTTGAGACGGATTTTCGTAATTGTTGATCTGGCAGTCCTGAGAGGGCATGCTTGCACTAACAATATGTTCGTTAGGGGGAATGGGGAGATATGTGGGAACTCGAGGAGGAAAGGACCCATAATCGGTAGATGCTTGCGAGGCCTCGGAGGCATTAACATTCCCAGGAAAAGACATGTTTATTGGCACTTCTGAAGACTATTCTAGCAGAATAGCTGAACTCCGAAGCCTAAGAGTTCTGATGATAATCGATTCGATTGGATGAAAGGTGGCTTGGCGAAACCAAGCGGAGGTGTGGGTGGTTGTCGGAGTGTGTACAACTGGGCCCTTTTGTAGTCCGAGTTGTTGCATAAATAGATCTGACCGATGACGGAGCTGACTGTAAACCGTAGGGCACAAGGCACACTACTCTCTTGTATAAAGTTCGAGCCCTTCTCTCTTCTCTTTACGCTTAGTATCTTAATCTATACACACCGTTCTCCCTGTTGCATAAATAGACCTGACAGATGATGTAACCGATGATGTAACCGATGATGGAGCTGACTGCACACCACTCTATATATTTCGAGTCTTTCTCCTTCTCTCTCTCTTTACACTTAGTATCTTAATATACACACACGGTTCTCCCCTCATTATTGCAACACCCTCATTATCGCGACCCGAGTGATAGTTGAGTGAAGCGATTGATGCTGTGGTGACCTAGCCTTCACTCAGAATTATGCTCATGTACACTTGTTACAAGAATTCAGTGACGGGAGTTGAATGTTATGAAGTCCGTGCTCTCACCCATTTCAATCATGTCACTATCTTCAATGTCTAATTCTTGCAGTAGATCGATTAGGTTGATTTTAGTAATTTCTTTAAGTTGTTTAGTTTTGCCTGCGTTTATGCGTTTTAGTGACTGTGGGCACAAGATGTATGCATTCCTAACCTTGTCAAAAATCACATCTGATTGAACCTTTACTGTGTTGTGCTCTGGATCCCAAATTCTCCATAAAGTCATTCAGCATTTACGTAGCTGACCATCATATATGGTGTTGATTTAGCTCCAAGCCTCTTGGTTCTATGTTCCTCGGGAATGACTCAGCTGATGTAGCATACAAATCGGCACAGATGATGAAGTGGTGTTTTGTATCTGATTCAGTTGACGGTAGTTGTCTGACGTCACTCGGAGTTTAGTCCGTGATCATTTGATGTCACTTGGTGATGTCTCTGGTGGCCGGGACCCGTGGATCTTACATACTACTCTACCCCATATAGTCACTTGCACTCATTTGCAACCGAATCCATTCTATTTGATATCTCTGGCTGTACGGAGCCTTACTAGCTTGTACCCGTCATTACACTATAATCTGTAGGGAGTACTAGCAATGGTGGCGGCTCTGCCGCCCCCTGGGTTTGAACCAAACCCATCTTGGAGCGGAATTTGGATGGGTACCTGATCTGTAGAAATCAGTTGTCTAGCCCAGGTACGATTTAGATAGACTGGCTGGACTGGTACTCAGCTGGCTGGTGATGATCTGGATGGGATGGCTCTTAGCTGGCTGGATGCGATGTGGTGACAGTATTCACAACCATCCCATCTGTCCGGGATTGCTCAGCACAGGGATGGCTCAACCCTATTTGGGCTGGTGAATATCAGGCAGACTGAATAGGATTCCATTGTGTATCTGTCGCTATATATATGCCACTGGGGTTATCCTGCAGTGTGTAACACCGGGAGCGTCACTCCAGGTTTACCCGGTCAAAGAGTATCCGTACTTAATTCAGGACTGCTTCAAAGGTATATTTGGAGCTTCACTCGGGATGTGAAAATCACTAAACGATTCTGAATGAAAAGAATAGGCTTTCTCCAATGCGTATATTGTTAAGGCTTGTTTTCCTCGCTGAGAAGGTTGATGATGCCGTTCTACCCTCAAAGAACCCAAGGTCTTTATACCTTCGTCTTCGCTTCTAACATTTACTTCTATCTATGCCTTTCTCTAGAGCTCCCATACCATCAAACCAATACCCACTCATTCGCAACTGCTGCGGACCTCCATCTCTCAATCCTCTATCGTTTTTACCGTCATTAGATTATAATCAGACAATCGGTATCTCTCATGACATCAAGCTCGCGGACTTTTGCCTCCGGACCAGTGGTATCCTTTCAATCTGATGACCTCCACACAAATAGGCCTCTTTCGATTGAGAGTAGCTTCGCTGTTCAGAGTCGGCACATATTCTTAGGTTATCGGCTTCTTGGCTGGAGCCATTCAGCTGATTGCCAGCTGTCCGTTTGTTATCGGCGATTGTCAGCTTATTGGCCGATGCCATTCAGCTGTTTGTTGGCTGTCCGTTTTTTTTCAGCGATTCAGAGCAGAAGCAACCGCGGCCATTAACTAGCCATCGTTGCTTATCGATGGTGTGGATGTTCGTTAGCTAACCATCCGAAAAGATTGGCTCTGGTATCCGAGACGACTGATAGCGGATGACATCTATTCAGGCAAATCATGGGTGATCGTACATGACCCCGCTGCGAACTTGCTAGATGCAACACAGAGTATGTGTATCTAGATCTGAGACTCTAAATCCACTGCTGTATTCTGTGCTGTGTATCTGCTGCTGTATATCCACCAGTAGGGTAATACTACTGAGCATGTGTATCTTGATCTGTACATACACTACTGTACCCGCTGCAGTATATCCGCCACTGTGTATCCTACACTGTGTATCTGCCACTGTATATCCAGCGCTGAGTATCCGCCTCTGTGTATCCACCACAGTGTATCCACTGCTGTATATCCGCCACTGTGTATCCACCACAGTGTATCCACTGCTGAATATCCGCCACTGTGTATCTGCCACAGTGTATCTGCCACTGTGTATCCACCTCTGTGTATCTGCCACTGTGTATCTGCCAGTGAGTATCCACCGCTGTATCCACCACTGTGTATCCCCCGATGTATATCCACCGCTGTGTATCTCCACTGTGTATCTGCCTCTGTATCCACCACTGTGTATCCGGCGCAGTATATCTACCGCTGTGTATCCGACGCTGTATATCCGCTTCTGTATATCTGCTGCTGTTTATCTGCTGCTGTCTATCTGCCACTGTGTATCCACCACTGTTTATCTATCACTGTGTATCCGCCACAGTATATCTGCCACTATATATCCACTGCTGTGTATCTGCCACTGTATATACACTGCTGTTTATCTGCCACTGTATATCTGCCTCTGTGCATCTGCTGCAGTGTATCCACTGATGTGTATCTGCCACATTGTGTCCACCACAGTGTATTCGCCACTGAATATCCGCCAGTATGGATCTATTGCTGTGTATCTTCCAATTTATTTGTTACTCTGTTTCTGTCATTGTATCTGCTGTGTTGTTTCAGTTAAGCTGAAAGAGAGAGAAAGATCCATACTCTTGGGAGTGTAGTGTGCCCACTGACCTAGTGGGTAGTGTTGGCAACGAATCGAACCGGTTCGTGACGGATCGAACCCAGCAGGGATTCGGTTCGAGGTTCGATCCGAGATTTGCGGATTTCCTCTTGTTCGTCACAAACCGGTTCGCGAACCAAGATTTTCGAACGAAAATGCGTAAGCGTGTTCTTGTCCGATTGGCTTCAATTTTTTTTATCTTGTTACGCATGAAGTTAGCTACACGATAAAAAAAATTCGAGCCGATCAGACAAGAACTCGCATACTTATTTTTGTTTGAAATTTTGGAGCGAAATGGTGGGGTTTCAGTCAAAAGTGTTGGCAGGATTCGGTTCGCTACAAATCAAACTGGCTCGAGCATTTTCTCGAACCATGACAGTTCGTTGCCAACACTACTAGTGGGTCAACACATGCTGCTTCCTGAGCCCTGCAATATCTTGAGCTGCCCCTCTCCATGTAAGTATTCAAGGCAAAACTGGCAAACTGAGTTCAAAATTCACACAATATTTCAATTCTAGCTTTGATTCTAATGTAATTTATACATGAATTGTATATAATTGGATGCTCTTTCACCTCCCAATCACTGATTTACCATACCTTCAAAATTGTTCCAGTGGCTTTAGAAAAACACTCAAAAATTGCCCAAAAATACTTAAAATTGATGTTTTTCTGCATTCACTCGATTAGATTTGATGATATACTGAATGGGAGACCGGGAGGTGAAACAACAATAAATTCTAAACATTCAATGTAATTATTTCATTCTGATTGGAGTTAAACACAAACACTTACTCAGGAGTGGATATTTGGGATTATTTGATGGGGTGTACCAAGCCACTAAGAAAGATTGAAATTGTAAGTGGTGAACCAATGAAAATCCTTTTTGTAGATACGTACTGTGAGTCAACCGATGGGAATGTTTTGAGCGGACAACAATATGTATATGTTATAACAATCGATGCACATTGGCTGGGTAGCCCGTATGTATATTCATCTTGGCCAGCCCGTGAGCAATGACTTCACCCACTATATGTTACACCTAGCAAGTTCTCAGCGGGGTCATGTACGATCATCCACGATTTCTCTGATTAGACGTCATCGGCTATCACTCATCTCGGATTCCAGAGCCAATCTTTTCGGATGACCAGCAAATGAACACCCACACCATCACTACGCAACAACGGCTGGTTAATGGTCGCGGTCGCTTCTGCTCCTACTCACCGACGACAAATGAACAGCTGGCAAACGGCTCAATGCCATCGGCCAAAGAAGCTGACAATTGCTGAGAACGAACGCACAGCCGGCAACCAGCTGAATGGTGCCAGCCAGAAGCCGACGACCTAAGATTATGTGCCGACTCTGAACAGCGAAGCTGCTCTCTGTCGAAAGGGGCCTATTCGTCTGGAGGTAATCAGATTGAAAGGATACCACTGGTCCGGAGGCACAACTCTGCGAGCTTGATGTCATAAAAGATACTGATGGTCTGATCATAATCTAATAACGATAAAGACGATAGTGGATCGAGAGATTGACGCCATGGTAGTTGCGAAGAATCAGGTATTGGTTCGAAGGCGGTTACGGTGCTGGAGCTCTAGAATAAAGCGTGGATAGAAGTATTTGTTAGAAAGCGAAGACGAAGGTATAAAGATGTTGGGTTCTTCGAGAGTAGAAAGGCATCAACCTTCTTGGCGAGGGGGACAAGCCTTAACAATATACGCATTGGAGAAGCACTATTCTGTTTGTTCAGAACATTTTTGTGATTTCCACATCACGAGTGAAGCTCCTAATCTACCTTCGAAGCAGTCCTGAATTTAGTACAGATACTCTTTGACCGGGTAAACCTGGAGTGAAGCTCACAGTGTTACATTCTATTGTCAGCAAAGAAAAGCTTCCGAGGAAGGAATTCTTTCTACCCACATACATCATGCGACCTTGATGCCATATGACTCCAACTGCCACTGTCGAGTCAACATCTTCGATTCAGCTGGAATCCCATCGCAGCTTGCAGAACCAGAACCTCTCAACTTCTTCGATAGCATTGACGCTATCCTAAACAAAACAGCAGAACCTCTTGAAAACTACTGTTGGGACGCACCGGATGCGCAGTACCCGTGGAACCTCTACTGGACAGATGCGGCCAGACAAGGAGGAGGTCTAAGTATCGACGATCCAGTGTTCACTGATCATTGGCTTGGATTCAAAGGCTTGCATGTAGATTGCGAAGATCAGGACGTATGTTACTGCTAGCGCAACGGTGGAGGAATTCACACAACGATCGGAAGAGCAGCAGCCGCTATTTCAACCATCGTCACAGCCATTGACCATTGGAATTGGTGAATGAATTCGGACGAAATACCACCCCAATGTCGTTACCTATTCCCACATTGCTGGTCTTCGATTACATACGCTTCCCACCCAGACTACGAACCGTCGGCACGACTGCAGCAACACTCCGCAGCTTGATTCCTCTTCTTTCACACCACCCCTGTTGAGCGATGTTTCGTCATCCTATAATGGTCAGGTCAGACACCAGCATGACGAACGCCTACACGGAGGTTAGAAGGGACAATGTGTTGATCCTATCCAGCGATAAGGATCAGCAGGTGACACAATTCCTGTCTATCACAAACAAAGATATTCCAGACTGGGTGATTGAGCTTTTGGAGGGAATCGACGCGGAACTCAGACAAATGGATGTCCTTATTCAGGATGCGAGGAGGAAAAATTTCGAGATACAGACGGCCCACTCAGAATTGGCCAAAGCCTACGAAAACCTCATCATTAGACAAAACAAGATATACAATGCCGTTTATCTGGGAGTGGAAAAGATGGAAAGGGCTCCATTCGAGAAGCATTCCGATATTGTTATCAAATCCCAAGTGTTTGCAGCTAACGTCCAAGCAGCCTTTGTTCTGATGAAGGCCCAATCCACTGAAGTATACCAAGCGCTACGGTTAGCCCTCAGCGAGCAAATCCAACGTTCTGGGAAACCCCGGGGATGCCTTTCAACTCTGCACAATAATAGGGAACCAGCCCAAGACAGCCGAGCCCTCCAAGTGCATACCCAATCCCAGAAGCTGGCAGATGTTCGGATGAAAGCCCAAGAAGATGGCGAACGTATGTCGGGGCTATACACCAAGTCTCTTCAGGAAGCAAAAAGAATACAGGAGGAAGAACAGAAAAAGGCAGACAACACTGAGAGGGAAAGGAAAGCGGCTGCGCTAAAGATAAAGAAGGACTTTGAGCGGAAATTCAATGAATTCACTGGAGCTTTGCAGACGAAGCTCTCAGATGAGAGAAAAAGAAATCAGTGCGCTCACTGGCCCAGTCAGTATTTACACCAAAGAAAGGGGATACCCTGCCTGTTGAGCAGGGGTTCCGCCTTCAATACACCATAAGTAATGGCGTTGGAATATAGATCAAAGAGGCTGTGACTCCAGAACTGAATGGTAATGGAGACGGCGCACGAGGCATTGGAGGAGACCTGCCAGGGGACTCCGAGTCTTCTAGCTCCAGCTCTAGAAGCTCCAGCTCTTCTGGTAGTTCAAACGACGTTCTCCCACCACTTCCACCACCAGCAGGAACGGATCATAGCCAATCACCTTCGCTACCACCACAAATACCACCCTAGCCACCCAGAGCTCCTAATCCAAGCAACAAGCAGAAAATAGAACTTCCATACAAGTTTAAGGGAGACCCAACGGACAGGAACGAGGCCTACCGTCATTGGATTACACGAGTGGATCGCTATTGCAGATACTTCAAGGTTGATTATCAGGATGATGACGATAAAATCATCTTCTTGGGAAGTATGCTTCGAGAGAAAGCATTGGGCTGGTACAACAACCGAGAAAATCAGCTTAGGAAGCATTTTCAGATTGACATATTGTAAGCGTTCACCAGTGCTATGGAAGAACGATTCATCGACCCGAAGGAACAAACAGAATGCCTCGAAAAAAAGAAGAAATTGCAGTACAAGGGAGACATCCAGGACTACATCGTAAAGATGGAGGACTTGAACTACCATGTCTGCTTATCAGGCATGGCACGGCGGAATGCTCTACACAGTGGACTCAACAAAGAAATCAAGGATCGAATATTCTTTTTGAAGATTACACCAAATGACGACACAGATTACGAATTACTGCTCAAACAAGTCGGCCGCGTATATGAGAGATGCCTGCAAGACAAGCACCAACACATCAATCACAAAAGCAAAGACAAAAGGAACAACAAGAGGAATCGTGACGATGATGGTGATAGGGGGAATCAAGGAAAGAAGAACTTCGAGAAAGGTTCTGACTCAAAGAAACCTCGAACGGAGAAGAAAGGTCCTAAGCCTCTCAATATA
>WHVE01001288.1:0-19520 GCA_015178995.1 Trichophaea hybrida
TTGTGGTGACTTTCATACCCTGTTTCAAGTCTGATGGGGCACAGTGAATGGCTGCAACAGCATTTTCGGATGTCCATAGGGATACCAGATCCATATATTTCGCTGCATGCTGGAGCCATCCTAAGCTGTTCACTGTACAGCAGACGCTATGGTATATGGCATCCAAGATCTCAAACATGGTAAACCAGGCTTTCATATCACAGACAATTTTCATTATATATAAGTCTTGAACTAGCAGATATGCGATTTAGTATTTTAGGTCTTCTTGAAAATACATATCAACACAGTAGCTTTCTGCAACAGTGAAATGAATAGCCTCAGTCAGTTGCCCACCCAAGCTACTGATGTGGCTATACCACTGTATATGTTGATATAAATTACCATTCCTTGTGTGGCAGGCGAACTTTCAGTCTCTCAAGTCTGAAAATTAATGTCTTTTGAGGGGCCACCAGTTTGCTGACACACTGAGAGACTGTGTTCTGGAGTACTGGCAACCTGCCTCTGACCATCCTAAGCCTCAAATGATAGCTTTCAGTTCTCTGCAATAAGCTTATATTGTTCTTCCTTCATCAATGCCCATGGGTTTTTTGGTAAAGAGCAGTGTTGCAATGAAGTCTTTTGCCAGCTTGAACATTTATTCTTGTTTTCTAGAACTCTTTGGTTTTTGTTCTTTTGGTGGCAACAACTGGTACTGATTCACTTGTTTTATCAGACTATAGGGACACCTGCAGATTCATATTGGATTGGTACTCTTTGTCGGAGTTTTGGTATACTTGTTGTTCAGTGAAGTCCTAGTTGGGGTAAAACAGTAGTAACTTCTCAACACTTTTTCTTTTGTACTCAAACAATGGTTTTACACTGTACTCCTTGGCTCTGGCAGACTGGTAGCTTAAACTTATGATGCACTTGAACTTCACTGTAAGAAGAATCATCTGAGTGTATAATGTTGCAGTCCAGATATTTGTTATCATGCTTATTATCTCTGGAATAATCTTGCGGCCTACAATTAAACAACCATATTGATAATCATTCTATTGATGAATATTTTCATGACAGTAAATAACAAAAGAACAAACTCTTTCAAACTATTCTGGGTACTCCTCCATTTTCTTTGCCCTGGCTGTTGTCTATTCAAGGTACACCTCTTGATTCTTATATGAATTATGGCTCAGGATATCTTATATGGAGTGTTCCATTTAACTGACAAATAACAGAAAGTGATATAGAAAGTGGGAAGTAGACATTGGAAAACACAATAAATGGCTGGGTAGTATAGATCAACTCGTAGTGTAGCTGAAACTTGATTGTTGATTCAGAGATGTTCGAAATGGTTCAATAGATATCAAACTATAGCTGCTCCCTGGCATACTGGACGGACAAAATTTGTGAATAACTTGAACTAACTGTTCGAGATCTAAACACACATGATGTGCATGTTGCCGACTGTAAAGAGAACCATGGTGAAGCCAAACTTACGGCCTACACCAACTTCCAGGCACCCCAGCCGGAGACCTGTATGGAAGCAGCAGGTACATACCAGAAGCACACATGAATACCCACCTGTACCTGTCAGACAGTTGAGGAAACTAGGGTGCAGTCCCACTTATGACTGTATATCAACATCCTGGTATGCTGGCAGGAGATCGGTTTGCAAGCAGCCTGCCCTGACTATGAGCACATATGAATGACCCATACCTGACAGGCTGTTGTGGAGACTAGGGCAAAGTATAATTAGAACTGAATACTAACTTTCAGGCTTGCTTGCAGGAGAGTAGTTTATAAGCTAACTACACCAACCGTTAGCACATCCAAAAACCCCATGGCCAAACATATAAACATTTTCAGATACCATCAACTGACTATTTAAGTATTCATACTACTGTATTTTGAAAAACAGTTCAGGTCAAGACCTTAATTTACAACTTGCATGGGCATGCTGCCTTGAGACATCCCATAAGTATATCAGCTATGAAACATGTAATGAAAATTGGGAGGTTTGTGCAATAATTGTGTATTAGAGAATACACCAGGAGAGTTGTTGGTGATATCGGGTACAGTTTATAAGTGGAGTAAATTGAAGTGCTGTGGCAAGTCATGGACAATATGTTTCAGGATCCAACGTTGAATCTCCCAAAATAGGTGAAAATATTCTTTGAATATGATTGCATGTGTTGATTGCCACAGAATTGAGAGATTCTTTGAAAGGACTTGCAGTTTTATTGAATATAGTATGCCATTGTAGTCTGTGTAGTTGGTGATAATGGTCAGAAAGGGGCAAATGCAATCTCATGGGGATTGCCTCAAGTTATGATACTTCCCCCACGAGACCCATCTAGCCATGGAAATCATAGGCAGTATAGCATTGAACTCAGAATTCCGAATAATCAGGGAGTATATATATGCAGTTGATGATATTTCAGATAGGATAAAAGTGACTTGTTGACCTAGATGAAAATCTAGTGGGGAAGAAACATAGATGATTGGCCCTGAAATGCCAAGATGGCAATGATGAGTTAGGTCATGTATGCTTACTCCAATCACTAAAACTATTATTCCACATGATTTTCTTTCGGATTGACAGGTGATTTTTTCTCGATACATTATGGAGCATCTGCAACATCAACTGTCTGTTCTATATAATCCTCGTTGTTCAGGTCAGTAAGCCTATGTTCAAAAATTTTGGTGTAAAATATTGTTCATGAACATTAATTAATTACGATCAGGAAGTATAACAAATCAGCAGGTGGGCAATACTTGACCTTAGGTTGACATGTGACAGGTGTTGCCATCAATTGATGACTTGTGTGCTAAGATATCTTCAAACTTTCTTGCCCTTATCCGACTTATGCATTTCCTTTATTTGTATACGTAATACTCAAAATCATGAGTTGCTTGCTAGTGTATGACATGAATCTATCGGTGGATCCAACATTTGGAGTGGGGTTTGAATTCACTATAAGTCTTCAATATTTGCTACAATAAATTCAAATTCAGTCAAGAATGAAGTATAGTAATGAAGTTATGGAGGAACTGTTTCCTCATTGGCGAAACAAAGTTATTAGCTAATAATCATTCATGTTTGGGTATACCAAGCAAGTCATATAAGTTACTCAAGTGGTGATGAAAATATATGAGTGGTGGGGATTTCCTGTTACTCTGATCACAGTCAACATGTAGTTTGGGGAATGGATATCTTCATACCATCAATGCTTGCAGCATACAATACAACAGAGTCAAATATCTATTAAAGACATGAGAACATAGTTCAAAATGCTAGAGCTAAACCTTGAATATAGTAACTCTACATTCAGACTATTGTAATTTTGATCCTAAAATATTTCACTAATTCAGAGAAGTACTCCAGTGAGAGATGCATAAACTGAGTGTGAGGTTCATGAGAGAAATTCATGAGCTGGACATGAGATGGTCTGGGAATTCTGTAAGCAGTGAATTGACGGCAACATCTGTATCACACTGCTCAACTGCAGGTTAGTCATAACACAAATTTATAATTAGTTCTCATATATGAAACACCCTTTGTATTTGAGTAGGTGGGCAATGTTTCATCAAGGCTTTCTTATTTGCAAGGTTGAATCTTTCTATACTATCAACAATATAGAGTCAAATATTCAGAATCAAGGTTGAATCTTCTGATATAATTGACAATGTAGAGTTGAATATTCAGAATCAAAGTTGAATCTTCCAATACAACGTAGAGTCAAATATTTAAGATCAAGGTTGAATCATCTGACAATATATAAGTCTGAAGTTCAAACCATTGGTGATCAAATTCTGCCTCAATTGGACTGTTACGAAAATCTTATAAACACTTCACATTTGGACTATCATAATATCTTAAAATATAACAACTCTGAACTCTAGAAACTTCCACTACAAGTGCATCTATAAATCAAACCTGAACTGCAGAAACTTCTGCCCCTTCTGCCCCAAGTATGTCTATAAAACAACCATGAACGGCAGAAACTTCTACAACAAGGGCCTGTATAAAAATGACTATTATTGCAATAGAAAAAAATGGGCTATATCTTTCCATATGAATAAGTTAGAGAAACTATACAAAATAACACAGGCATATACCTACATGAGAATTTCAAAGTTTTGCCTAACCTATTAATTATCACCATCTCGTCATTCCTGGGAATGCTATTCTGTATGCCTGTCATGTTTCTTGACCATCCAGTATATCATATTGATGGTCAGATAAGGGCAATTTATCAAACTATGCAAGACCCTCATTTCTGCCACTCCAGATCTCCAGTGATGTTCACTGACCTGATTATCATATCCATCTCGCCCAGTGTTCAGTAAGCATGTTTGTGGTATGCAGCTTTGTACTAATCATACCACTTGAGCGAATGCTTGTCATTGTGTATATCATACCCAAAACATTTGTGTGATAATTGTATCATTTGCTGCAAATAAATGAAGGACTGTGTCACAGATCTTTGGAGTTGAAATGAATACGGCTGGATTGTGGGAATCTTAAAATTGTAGTTCAATATTGGCCCACTCTTGTGATTATATTTCGGCAAATATCCAGAAGATAGTAACATTGTTGACAAAATACTGTTGGATCCACCATTTAAGATGATAGACATAGTCAGGGGAAGGACACAATATGACCACTTTCTGAGGAGAAGGGTCAGACAACACAATTTCTTTGGCTTTTGAATGGTCTTGTTCTAGCTCTGCAGGTGGACATTCTGCTGGCTGACATACAAGCATTGTAACAAAGTCCTCGTGAAGCATCCTGAATAATGAATATTCACTCAAGTCAACGATCTTAGACCAATTCTAAATCAACACTCTCCGAACAGTCTTGTCCTCTGCATTCCCCAATACCAAAGATAAGCAAGCCAATCTCCACTGGTGCACCTGGTAGGCAGCTCCCTTGCCTTGCCTTGAGACTTATATTGATTTACAAGTTGCTGTAGAGTTTGTTGTTCTGCCATGGTCAATATCAGGTTGGCAATATATTCTTTCCACCTTAGGTATTTCTACCAACAGTGCTCTATTGGCTAGTTTAGAGTCTGACCATCTCTGGATAGTCCATGGATTGGCTATCATTATAACCTGCTTGGATGCAGTATTTTGAACCTTGTTATCATCAGTCCTGATCCCTTGTGTCAAACTTTGAATGGCAATATGCAGTGCTTTTGTACCATGTAGCTCCATTAATTTTTCTTTTCAGATCCAATTGGCTTACCAGAGAACAGTGATATTGCCTGATTGACCCAGTAATTGAGTATGTGGTATACTGGTGTCACTGTTACCTGCAATTAAAATCTGATGTTGGCCTCTACAGTGACACTCCATTCCTGAGAATCATGTCCTTTGTACCAGTGTGATTTGTCAAAAATTGTGAAGCTCTATTCATACTTGATGAGTTACCTCTGATCATTCAGTTTGGCAAGTGCCATTACAATATCGTATTCCATGTGATGGATGTTCCACATTTGTTTTGGCTTATGAACTGAGACATTCAAATCATTATATGCAATGTTATGATTGTTTGGGTCCAAAAGAATGATTATAGTAAAATCCATGATGTAGGACATATCTTTTATGAAACTTTCAAATGTCTTACAAATATCCAGAACGGTGACTATTAAGATTGGTTCATTGGCCAATCCCAGGCATGGATTGCCATAGGGCAGTATTGTCTTGAGCATCAACAGCTGGCATGGTACCAGATTCATCTTTGTCAATGGATACCATCTCTGTTCTGCTGGTCGGACTGCTGGATGATTATTCTGCACTTGATTAATCCATTCGTCCAGGGTTTGACCCCAAACAATCGACAGAGGTAGACCAAAAACATCTTTCTCAGTTTGCAATTTGCAACACCTGACTGCAGCAAGAAAGGTATGGGTTATTCTCAGGCCCATCACATCTGTAATGAGTCTACCTGGTATAACAGCATCCCAGACCCATTCTTAGACAGCAAACAAGATGGCCCAGATTGGATGCACCAGAAATTTTACTGGCAGACTGGGGATGGTATAATTATGGCCAGAAACAATGTCAGTCTTTAACTGGCCCACTGAGAATACACCCAGCTGTTGCTGAACTTCCTATAATGACTTATACTTAAATGGATTGTTGATTGGGTTCGGTACAGAACCCCAACCTGATATGGCATCATTTGATACTTCATCACAAGAGGCGATCTGCTCCTGGCACTCTCTGGTCCTGGGTTTGTCTTATCCAATCATGTCTTGGATGACCTTGATAGTTAGTGGATCCAATGGGCTCAGACCCTGATGTCGGTATACCTAGTGTTAGCAATGGTTCTGGGCTACCCGGCTGTGGTCCGGATCTGGAACCGGACTAATCCTGAACCGGTCATAATTGCCGTTTCCAAACCCGGAACCGAACTGGCCAACCTGCGGGTTTTACCGGATTTGGTTCTAAAAACAGGTTCTTGCATATTGGGCGAATGGAAAGCATTGCACATACGTCTATACAGAGATAAATCCAATAGTTCATAAAAACATTTCACACTTTCTACCCGAATTTTCATTGTATATGATAAGATATAATATTGTGAAATGTTCATTACTTAGGGAACTGTGATTGTACTCCAAAATCAATTACCGGTGATCTCGACGAGTTATTAGTTGCTGTTTTGTATTTAAAAACTGTCAAAAGATGTTTAAAATATATGATATTGAAATATAACATAAATTCTGCACTGTTTCTCAGCGATTTGTTGACGCTCTGTTGACCATGACTTTCAGTCCTGTAGCCTACATGTATGGTTGCGTGCAGGTTGTATATTCAATTATTAAGAATGACAATGAGCAATATTTGATTAGGACCTATTTTGCAATACTGATAAATCGCGATTTAATAATTGCTGATATACACTGTCAAAGGTAGTATGGATGCATCATTACGAACTATTTCATCGATAAAAGCAGTCGAAACTTTGAAAATATGAACTAAATATATAATATCTGTTGTGCTTAAGGTGTTGTCTGACCAAAAATCGTTGACGCTGCGTTGACGCTCACTTTTAGTCCTACAGTCGACGTTTCTTATTGTGCAAAAACAATTGATATGATTGTAACGGCGGGCTGTCATGCATATTCAATACGAATATGCCGTGCGATACCGATTAATCATGATTTAATTCCTCCAAGCTTGGTTGCTTGAGTGCATCCGAAAAAATTTATTTGTCGATAAAGGTAGTCACAATTGCAATTATACCGATAGAGCTCACACCATCTAACGCGCTAGAGATGTTGTGCCACCAAAAATTGTTGACGCACCGTTGACACTCATTTTTAGTCCTACAGTCTATGTGTCCAATTATGCAAAATTAATAAATATGATTATAACGGCGGGCTTTCATACTTACTCAATACGAACATACTGTGCGATACGGATTTATCATGATTCAATTCCTCCAAGCTTGGTTGTTCGAGTGCATCAGTAAAAATTGATTTGTCGATAAAGGCTGTCAAAAATGCAATTATACTGATGGTGCTCACACAATCTGACTCGCTGGAGATGTTGTGCGACCAAAAATTGTTGACACTCGGTTGACGTTCACTTTTATTCTGGCAGTCTACGCGTTTTGTTGTGCAAAAAACAATAGATATGATTGTAATGGCGGGCTTTCATGTATACTCAATAAGAATATGCCGTGCGATATGGATTAATCGTGATTTAATTCCTCCAAGTTTGGTTCCTCGAGTGCATCAGTAATAATCGATTTGTTGATAAAGGCAGTCAAACCTGCAATTATACCCCCAGAGCTCACACAATCTGACGTGCTAGAGATGTTGTACCACCAAATATCGTTGATGCTCCGTTGACGCTCACTTTCAGACTTGTAGCCTAGTTGCATGGTCGCGCTTTTACAGCATATTCATAGGTAAAGGTAAGCATTTATTCTTATTTAAGTGAGAAATATTGTGCGATACTGATATTTCGTGATTCAATATTTGTTGATACTCACTCTCAGAGATAGCATGGAAGCATTAACAAAAACTCACTTCACAGATTCAATTCTATTTTATTCACCATTATATTGCTGATTTTGACAGCCGAAACTAAAGAATAGATTGAATATGGAAATTATTTAAGTATGCCCAACAAACCCACTCACCTATTCCCCTTCATTGGTAATATCTTCATCATCACTGTCATTCTCTTTGAAATAATAATTATTAATTATTCATGTGAGAGGGGGGAGTGGAGTGCATACTTGACATATCCTCGATGCGGTCATCAGTACTGGAGCCATCATAATTAGAATTGTCTTCGTCTTCTGTATCTTCAAGTGGGGTAAATTCATTCCAAAGGCTGAGATGAAGCACTCTGTTGGGACTAAGTTGTGCTGCTCGGGCTGCAGATAGTCCAGGGGTTGCAGATACTACTGGTGCTGCCGAGACTGTTGGTACTGTAGTGGTCCCAGGCTCCATGCCTTTGCTCCTCCAGTAAGTAGCAGGATTTCGAGCAATCTTCTTTTGGCAACGAAGGCAGCCATTCAAGTGATTTTCATGGTTCATGGATGGATGCTTTTCAAAGACCGCCTTCACACTCTCATGGCCTGGTAACTCAACACCCCTTCTCATTTCTTCTCGAATTTCTGCTTGAGGCTTTTTAATTAAATTCGTAGTTTCTTCGATTGCAGTGCACAATATGCCATGTTTGGCCATATTGACCATGTTGAACGCGATGCGCATGTCCACCTGCTCAAGCTGTACATGCCCACCTTGCCTAGCCATTGTTGCGGACATGTTGAAAACCTACTGAAATTCAGTTGCGGTAATTAAAATTGAACATTAGAAAAATCAGTTACTTCAATCATATACTCTTCTGTAGCCGCCTCTAATGCTCTTAAGGATGGTTGTGTCCACTCCCGAGGTCATTTGTTAGAAAATTTGTCAGCAATCACTCCGGAGTTGACAACATCATTGTGCTCAATCTCACGGACTGTTCGGACGAATGCCTTGGTAGACCATGGAGGTTGGCTTTTCGGCTCTGGTTGGACTGTTCACGTATTTCCGAACGAATTGCAACTCATTATATCAGATTAGTTGACTGTTGTTCTTGCAGATTAGGTATTATACATTCTATTGCATGGTTTTCCCTGTTTTTCTTCGCACCAGTTTTCCGTACAATTTTCAACTTTTAGTCCTCATGCATATTTCTTGTTGCAATATCGGATGCAGTTCGGTGAGGATTCTGGCCGCAATGTTGGAGAACAGAGCTGTGAATGCATGCGTTCGATGTAGAGGCGGGCATTGGCGCGGATACATTCTCCAATTGACTGCTAGAATCAGTTGCGTGTGGTTGAGCCATTGCTTGGGAATATAGTAAGTGAAGAGAGAAGAATTCGAGTTTGGAGAAGAGGAAGAACCTGAAGAATATATAAGAATAAATGCAAATATCAAGTTGAATCTTAGTTTTCAACTGTCAATATATACATTATTGCATTGTAGTATTTCACGATGGACCCTGCTGTGGAAGGCTGCAGAATCGCAAAGATGTTGGCCTGTTTCGAACCCTGCTAATTGTTGGCTTTTAATAATACATATAGCTGAATGGCTTGCAATATGAAAACTTTGAGGCAGTAACCGGTGGTTGTATGTTCGGGGTAATAGCCGTTAAAACTGAATCCATGTCATGTGCAACAGTTTCTGCAGCCAAGTTGAACGGATGTTGGATAAAGGTTGAGCATTTTTCCAACCTGTTGCAGTCATAGCACCTGCCTGCACGATCATTTTGGCAGTATAACTATAACCATAAAGACCCACCGTCCAACATCCAACATCTCCTCCACAAACAAAGTTCGCATGAACCACACCACAGAGCAAAAATTATGGTTCAGACTCCTAAACAGAACTTTTCAGCACTTCTGGCAGGCAAATACGGCAAATCAACTATGCATGCAACAACACGACGTCATGAAGCGAACCAAGGCAAGACAGGTGTTGAAGCAGATCAGGTCTGAGCACTTGGCACTCTGTGCAGTTTTCGTTTCAAAAAGACGCATGCAGCTGAGCTCAGACCTGAATCATACTTTGTGAGCAAGGAAGTAAAGAAGAAGTGGATTGAGGACTTTGTGCAGAGTGAAACAGCAGCAGCAAGACAGAGGGTTGCGAAAGCAAAAGCGGCAGTGGAGCGAGAGCCGGATTCTGTATTAAGAAGAGCAGCGGCTGGTACAACCAAAATGACATTTAAAGAGATGCTGGAAGCAATTGGAAATAGTGTTGATGATATCGCAACTTTGGATGAGGAAGATGATGAAGATGAGGCAGAGGATAGAGAGGACAATGATGAAGCAGAGCTCAGTGATGAAGAGTAATCAGGTTGGGTAATTGGCACAATCAACAAATCGGTATAGGGACAACTTGATACCTTTCGGACGAAGCGGATGAAGCTTGAGGAATTGACTGCACCAAGATGGGCAGATGCAGAAAATTGCTTTCGTGAATGCGATAGGAAGTACGGCACGGCTGAATTGAAGGTTCCGGCAGTTGTTACTCCGAATACCATTACGAATTCAGCCAATGCAGTTGCGTTCAGTTATTTCATGGATGCGACAACGTTACTTATGCCCCAACCACCCTCCTAACCTGGAAGTAGTCATTTGCGACTAGGGGTTGGCAAATCTAATGAGACTATTGATATATTTATGCCAGTCAAAATGGTTGAATCGGTGCGCAATTAGCCCATGTAAGTGTTTCCCTCTACTAACTATTATCCAGATATCCGATTTAGCCGAAAATATGGGTACCGAGTATGGTGGCCCATAGATATAGATTGTTGTATAGTCATAGAATATCATATTGGCGTTTTCGACAGTGTCTCATATGCAAATGCTTTTTTGCCCTATTTTTATATTTGTTAGAATTCTATAATTTTAGTGACAAGGTTGTGAAAGATAAAAAAAATCATCTATACATGTGCAAGGATAGTGCTGAATGTATAAACTTCAAGTTCACCTAATATAGAAGATACACTGCCTATTAACTTAATTGAGTTAAGTAAATTTATTTTCAGAATGAAAGTAAAAACTTAATTGACACGTAATCTGCCACCAGAATTTTACATCAGTGTTGTCGTATTTGAATCACACATTGCGGTGTGATCGCATACCCAATCAGGTTGAAAAACCGTCATTATACGTAATTCAAAAGAAACTTCAGCTGCCTAACCTGCCACTCAGGCCGTGTACATATGATGGCAATCTTACAAGGTTCCTAGGGAGACCATGAATATTTGGCACAACCTGCTGGGTGACGAAAGTGTGCTATATATAATACAATATTACGTCATTCACCTTACACTGCGTATAGCCGGTCGTAAGCGGTATAATACTAAAAAACTATATTTCACTATCTACATGAACTGTCCATCAAATGGCAAATAGTAGTGCCATTATGCATAGTATATAGTCATATTGAAAGAGGTAGTACAACAGCTTGAAAATGATGAAAAATATATAGTCTTATTGAATACGTATGAAAGCCTGCTGATGCAATCAAATATACTGCATTCGCATGACAAGACACGTAGACTGCAGGACTGAATGTGAACGTCAACAGAGTGTCAACGATTTTTTGTCGCACAACATCTCTAGCACGTCAGATTGTGTGAGCGCCATATGTCCAATTGCAGTTTTGACTGCCTTTATTGACAAATTAATTTTTTATGATGCACTCGAGCAACCAAGCTTGGAGGAATTATATCACGATTAATCCGTATCGCATGGCATATTCTCATTGAATAAGCATGACAGCCCGCCGTTATAATCATATTTGTCAATTTTGCATAATTAGACATGTGGACTGTACGACTGAAAGTGAGCGTCAATGGAGCATCGACAAATATTGGTCATACAACATCTCTAGCACGTTAGATTGTGTGAGCACCATCAGTATAATTCCATTTTTGACCGCCTTTGTGGACAAATCAAATTTTACTGATGCACTTGAGCAACCAAGCTTGGAGGGATTATATCACGATAAATCTGTATCGCACGGCATATTCTCATTTAATATGCATGAACGCATGTCGTTAGGATTATATTTATTAATTTTTCATGATTAAATACGTAGACTATAGAACTAAAGGTGAGCGTCAATGCAGCATCAACGATTTTTTGTCGCACAACATCTCTAGCACATCAGATTGTGTGAGCTCCATGTGTTCAACGGCAATTTTGACTGCCTGTATCGACAAATCAATTTGTACTGACACACTTGAGCAACCTAGCTGGGATAATTAAATCACGATTAAACCGTATCACTAGGCATATGTTTATTCAATTCAGCTGATAGCCTGCTGTGAAAATGACACATATTCTTTGTGCACAGGATACACGTAGATTGCAGGACTAAAAGTCAGTGTGGACGATGTGTCAACGATTTTTAGTCATACGACATCTCCGATACATTGGATTGGGGTAAATTGCTATCGTTATCGCAGTTTCCACAGTTGTAACTACCATATCAGTTCCAAATATTCAGATGATAGCGAGTATCAACTTTTTGCACTAGAGCATACATATGAACTTAAAAACTCATTCCAAGTGCTAATGGAGTATCAACACATTGTCATAGTGCAGATAATACTACTGCAGTTTGATGCAGCTGAAATGGAACAGAACAGCTAGATAGACTAATTTTATCCCCGAATATACTTCGCTCATACTCAACATGTTATTTACCTACCGTTCCTCATGTTTATCACGTGTTTCAACAAATGCTTGGTTGAATAGAAAGCTGATGGCTGTACCACTTCTCTCCACAGATTATGATTTTTTCATCACTTGAGGCAAATTCTGCGTTTGATTCATTTGGCTCCATGTTCTGGCCATAGTAGATCACAGGCTGATCATACTTGAGTATAGGAATGGATCCGTATCCGATGATGTAGCTACCATCTGGATGTATGTTTTGTGTGATCCTTCCTACTCTCTCTGACAACATTTTGTAGATGGGTAACGAATGAATTTACATAGAAGTACGTTCGGCCACAGCATACACATGTGATTTGTGAATTCATGTTATCCACAAGCCTAGTGATAGCAACGGTTCCGGGTTATCTGGCTGCCGTCCGGATTGGAACCGGAACCGTGCCTCTACGTCGGTTCTGGAACCGCCAAGGAACCAAACCACCCAATCACAAGCAATTCCAAACGTGGACCGGAGCCCCGGGTCCAGTCCTTGAACCGCCAAGGAACCAAACCACCCAATCACAAGCAGTTCCAACTTGGAATTGAACCGAAACCCGCCGGGTTTTAGCGGATTTCACCTGCAGCAGAGCCTCATTTTTTATCGGCCTCAACAATCACAGCTTTTCTGCTCCGATTAAATATTTCAGTTCTGATTGGATCATGACATATTATATGCCTAGATTATTCAGTTTTTGACGATCTTTCACCTCACGCGCTCCGATGTGCAATTCAATTAGGATTCGTTGAGTCGCTGTGAAATACAGCCAAAAATACAGCCAAATTTGACTGTTTTTCACAGCGACTCAATGAATACTAATTGTATCCCAAATCGAAGAGCGGGAGGTGAAAGAACGTCAAAAACTGCATAATCTATGTATATAACATGTCGCAATCCAATCAGGACTCAAATAAATAATTGGAGTGATAGATTTAGAGAAGAAACCCAGTGGGTCCGGGTCAGTTCCGGGTTGGCATCGCTTGTGATTGGGCGGTTCAGTTCCTTGCCAGATCCAGAACCGAACCATTGGCCTCGGTTCCAGGTTTGGAACAGGGGATCAGTGCAGGGTCAGGTTTAGTACATTCTGGAACTGGAACGGACCCGGACCCGTAATTTGGGAGTGGTGCTAACACTAAACCAGGCTTCAGAGACTGAGTAATAGGTACCTGTTTTTTGTCGAAGGAATGATTTGGTCAAACAAAAGCATCGTACATATGACCAATCGATTGCATCAAGTGATTTTCAATGTCTGGTTGGTTGCTTTCTTTTTCTCAGTGGTTTGATCACAGAAAACTTCACAAACCTCTAAACTCCCTACAAATGACAATATCCTGACCACACTGTAACCTGAGCAGATTTATAAGGTTAAACGAGGGTAAGAGTGCAAGATTCTCCTAGTCTGGGTAAATGGATATGTACTTCATATGTATCTCTTCTAATGCTTACTTCAAAAGAATGTACGATGGTAACATATATATGATATAGTCAACGGTAGAGAAGTAACTACTATTCATCGCGAAAAAATCCCTGCACTCAGGCGCATGCGCCACGCCCAGACTTGGGTTGTGCGCCTGGAGCGCCTGGAACATCGGTAGGCAGGGTAATATGTAAATCTGCGACGATACGATTTCAAGAACTATTAAAGCAACTCTTGGCGTTCTATATTCATACGGTCGCAAATCACTCTGGGAAGTGCCCTGTGACGCTTAATATACTGTGTTCTTCGTCTGGCCGTTCCAATTGCATGGTGCCTGGTGCTCGGTGGCAATACTTCCAGGCAGACGAGATCCTCGATCATCTCCAGCCAGCCGAGTGCCAGCCCTACTCGATCGCGTCCAACCAGCCGATAGCCATTTCGGCTCGATTGTGTCCGTTTCAAGTTACCCGGCTATCGGCTCGACCAGTCAGGCACTCCCTTTTCCACTCCTTTTCCGCCTCCTAACTTTCAACCGTATTTGCACTCTAAGTTCTCAGTTTTAAGTTCAACTCTATGATACTTCTCTCTCTCACTCTCACGGTCACTCACTTTATTTGCAATGCTAATAGATGTAGTTACAGACAATTTTAATCGATGTAACCAGCCAGCCGAGAACCAGCTCATATCGATCACGTGGGAGATACCATGTCAAGCAGACCCTTTTCTACCACCTTACATTCAACTGTATTTGTACTTTAAGTTCTAAGTTCAACTCTATGATGCTTCTCTCTCTTTCTCACAGTCACTCTCTTTATTTGCAATGCTGTTAGATGTACAGACAATTTTAATCGATGTAACCAGCTAGCCGAGCTCGATCATCTCCAGCCAGCCGGGAGCCAGCCCTACTCGATCGCGTCCAGCCAGCCGACAACCAGCCCAGCTCGATCATCCACAGCCAGCGAGAGCCAGACCTACTCGATCGCGTCCAGCCAGCCGAGAGCCATTTCGACTCAATCGTGTCCAGCCAGCCAAGAACCAGCCCAGCTCGATTGCGTCCAGCTAGCCGAAAGCCAGCCCAGCTCGATTATCTCCAGCCAGCCGAGCGCCAGCCCTACTCGATCGCGTCCAGCCAGCCGAGAGCCATTTCGACTCGATCGCGTCCAGCCAGCCAAGAACCAGCCCAGCTCGACCGCCGACAGCCAGCCTGCATCCAACACGCCACCCCCGCTCAATGTACTGTTTGAAGTGCACAAAGTGAACCTCCAAGTGCACCTGATCGAAATGCTAATGCTTCTGTTCAGGTCAGCTCGGGTCCAAGTGCACCTGCAAGTGCACCTGCAAGTGCTGCTCCAAAGATCTACCAATATTTTGTGTATATAGTTAGTAATAAATTTGTGAATCAAGACTGTGACCGTAAATCAAGGCTGCGACCGTGAATTAAGGCTGCGACGGTACAGTGGACTGCATTTGGAAGGAAATGCTGCGTCTGAAGGCAAATGCTGCGTCCGGAGCTGCAAATGCTGCGTCTGGAGCTGTGTCCGGAGGCAAATGCTGCGTCTGGAATTCCAGGGTACGTCGAGGCTCAAAAGGTTTCGATTTAAGCGCCCGATGCGCCCCAGGTTTACGTACGTCCTAAGTGCCACTTGGTTTTTTTCCCGATGTTATTAGGCTGACTACATCATTCCTCTACAATACAAGGGCGAGTAATGGATTAACTGTGAACATGATGATATGAGCATCTTGAGCATCGTGAGGTGTAACTCACTCTTTACCAAACTCCCATTTGAATAGCCATAATTCTTGTTGCTGTTCCATTAAATATGAGAAATCGTAATACTGGAGCGATTCAAGAAGAAGCCTGGAGCGCATGGGGCAGGCATACATATATATCTCCCATCTCTCCCCCGAAATGACTTGATATTCTCCAGCCTTTGGATACTTCTCTTCATACACTCTCTTAACCATACTTCCAATCATTCCATTTAGCCATATCTTCCCTGGCGGAGTGCAGGCATCTCTTATCTGACTCCACAATCACATTCATATCATAAAATTTCCTGATTATACTCAACACATCAGTCGCTCTTTAGCAGAGCTCAGATCCTCATTCGAAAGATGGCTTCTAAAAACATCATTCATTGGGCCCAGCCAATGGTGATAAAGGATGTTGAGTGGGTTGCACACATCAGGAAAGTGCTATTTCCTCCCTGGCCTGGCACCCACCTTCTGGGATCCTCCTTGGGGCTCTGGAGGCCCCCAAACCCTCCCCATATCATTTTACTATGCTCATCATGCTCCAGTCAGCTCCCAGTACACCTATGAACTCTCCGCAATCGCACTGGAGCATGGGAAGATACCCCAGGGCCTCCAGGAGAAATGGCGAAGTTTTGGACCCCCCTGGAGCACAAGCCAAGTTCTTTCGAATTCTTGACTGTTTTGTTCTCCATCTCACAAGGTTTTGGCGCACCTGAACCCTGAGTGTTGGCGAACTGGAAACTACTTCAAGGACGCTTGACGTATCTGAGATGGTCAGATCGTCATCACTCTAGAGATCCCTCAAACTCCTGATATGGTCGGCACTCCTGAGACACTCGAAAGTTATGAGGTTTTTGGCACTCCTGTGATGCTCGGCACATCTGAGACACTCCAATTTTATGAGATCCCCAGTGCTGTGGAGATGGTCAGTGCTCCTGAGATGCTCGGTACGCGTAAGATCCTTGGCGCTTCTGACATTCGCGGCTCTCCTCGCATGTTCAGTCCTCAGGGCTCGTAAGATACTCGGCACTATCGAATTTACGTATTCACAGGCTTTAATAGAGGTTGAAATCTTGATTCTATGGATATCTACTATATATACAGTGTTGGACGAAAACATGCCAAATGATGAGATGACTCTTAAGTAGGTATGGAAATTAACCAAATGCATCCCAAGTGGGCATGAAGCAAGTTTGAAGAGAGATGGACAAGATGGATTTGGAGCAGGAATAGAGAAAGATTGAGGCTGCCAAGCACAAGTATTTGTGAAACAGACGGTGGCTGCACGGTGATGAATGGGACGGATATAGAGCAAGATCCAGGCTGCCGAGCACAAGTAATTGTGGGAGAGATGGTTTCTGAAGCTGGTTGCTGAAAGTCAGGGCAACACGGAACACAAGTAATTGGAGTGAGATCTGGCTTGGCAGATGTTAACGAACGATCAGGAAGCCAAGTGGAGGACTTAACTTCACCCAAGTTGATTGGGTAGAGAGAAGAGACTGCATATACAGTGCTTGCATGGGAGGGAGAGTCAGTTGCTGCAGCCGGCTGCAGAGAGTGAGGGCCAGATGCAGTGCAAGGGTAATCGGTACAAGACCTGGCTTGAGAGATGTCATTCCATGATCATAAAGCCGTGTGAAGGACATAACTTTGATCACAGAGAAGTTAGTTTCTAAAGTCAGCTGGGAAAACGAGGACCACAGGTATACGAGAGTGATCGATTAAGCGAGGGCAGATGAGAGCTGGCTCATGATGAGTTATTAATTGACTGTTGACTCGTGCTGCGCTGGGGAGGCAATTAACTCTGGTGAAGATGGTTGCAACTAGAAGGAAAGAGGGAGAAGATGGATGAGAACTTGAGAGCTTCAGAGGGTCAAAAGCTGTGGGAGCTTGGATTGGTACACCAGAAACTCCTAACTCTGAGAGGGCTTTCGTCTATCTGTCTCTCTGCTGCACTCAAACTCTCCTTCATCTTTTCTCTCTTTCCCTCTCTCAACCTCGTCCCACCCTGCTTTTCTAGACTTGAGTCCCCCCCCGAGCGTCGCCAGTCATCAGGCGGAAAACATCATGAGCCACCAATGGGGTCTGCTCTGATCCATCCTCACTCAATCGATCACTCCCACATACCCTGTGGTACTCGTCTTTGCAGCAGGCTTCAGTGACCGACTCCTCTCCAATGAATGTCAAGTCCTCCACTGGGCTTTGCAATTGTTGGATAACATCTCTCAAGCCAGGTCTTGCACCAATTACACTTGCCCTCCACTGGGCACTCACTCTCTGCAGCTGGCTGCAGCTACCAACTCTGCCGACTCTGCCTCCCATGTGAGCACCATATGTGCAGTCTCTCCTCTCTACCCAAGTAACTTGGATCAAGTCAAGTGCTCCACTCGGCTTCATGATCATTTGTAAACATCTTCCAAGCCAGATTTTGCACCAATTACTTGCATTCTGTCTTGCCCTCACTTTCAGCAACCAACTTCAGAGTGGGTTTCTCTCACAATTACTCGTGCTTGGCAGCCTTGATCCCGCACTATATCCATCTCGTCCATCTCTCTTTGAACACCCTCCAGGCCGGCTTGAGATCCATCATGTCCATCTCTCTCCAATCCTTCTGGTGATCTGTGTTGTCAATCTCTCCAAGCCCACTGCAGATGCATCTTGTCATCTGTCTCCAAGCCCACTGGAGATCACTATTGCCTTCACTCTCCATGCCCACTGGAGATCTATATCATCATCTCTCTCCAAGCCCACTGGAAATCTGTCATTTTTCTTCAAGCCCATCTTATGTCCCCTTTGTAATAGTCCAAGGGTGTTTATAGTATAGATGGATATCAATAGAAACTACAATTTCAAGCACCTATGTTCCCATACTAGTGCTACTCCAGCATGTGGGGGTTGCAGTCGAGCACAAATATGTTTTTCATTAACTCCAGAATTTTATACCAGTTCCCCTAAAAGCAGCCAAACTTTACACCAGTGCTCCTGGAGGCTGCAGAACCATGCACTGGCGCTGCGGGAGGTTCCAGAACCATGCACCGGCACTCCTGGACGTTGCAGAACCTTACACTGGCGCTCCAGGACGGTTCAGAATCTTGCACCTGTGCTCCTGGAGGCACCAGAACCTTGCATTAGTGCTCCGGGAGGCTTTAAAACATTACACCAGTGCTTCCGGAGGCTCCACAATCTTGCATCAGTGCACACTCAGGCGCCCAGAAGCTCCCAGAAGCTCTGCAAAGTGTGTCATTCAAAATCAACCTCCGGACAATCCTGGGGCTTCCGGGACCAGACAATTGACTTTGCTGATGAAGACACTTGCTATTGCAGGAACCGGTGCCAGTGTTGTGCAGAGAGTTAATATAGTTAGATCTCAAATGGACCTTATGGCCTTGCAAAAGAAATTGACGATAAGAAAGGAATGGAAAACAAAAAATAGATGGACATCCTCAAATATCTCGAACAGAAGATCAAGCAATGGACCACATGGAGATTCCAGCAGCATGAGCAAGGCCCACCGACTGACGATGTTGTACAATTCATGGCCACTGTTGACTATTTCACCCGGGAGGCTCTCCAATTCGCCTGAGTGGCCAGCCTCATAGAATCATCTGGAAAGTTCAAAGACACAGGCTGTT
>WHVE01001289.1:0-19503 GCA_015178995.1 Trichophaea hybrida
CCGCTGTTTCAGGTCGGTACTTCTAACGCCTAGATAATGCATCCGGTTTCCCATTAACACTGCCAGGTCGGTAGAATATCTTACAATCATATCCTGCCAATGCTTCTGCCCAGCTGGCTGGTCTCCGATTGAGGATCTTCAGGTTGGTAAAGCATACGAGATCATTGTGATCAGTGAGATCACTGATTGGGTGAGCTGCACCTTTGAGCGAACGTCTCACTACTTTGAACGCGGATACTCTGGTGAGTATCTCTTTGTCATGGATTTTGTAGTTGATCTCTTCTTCATGCATATTTTGAAAGTGGTAGGCTATAGGGTGCAATTGTCTATCTATGACTTGGGAGAGTACTGTGCCGATTGCAAAATCACCTGCGTCAGTCTCAATCACGATTGGCCAACCCGTCTCGAAGTGCTGTAATATGTGAGCCTGTGTAAAGTACTTCTTTGGCCTATCGAAGGCTATTTGATTTCGGGGTGTTGTTTGCCAATTGATCTTTTCATTCGTTTTCTGGGTTAACTTTGTTCAGGGATGGCATATCTTTGAAAATACTTCAATGCAGCGTCGATAGAAGTCGGCCAATCTGAGGAAACACTCGACATTCTTGGCAGACTTCAGAATCTCCCATTTAAAAATAGTATCTATCGTGTCCTCAGACATACTGACACTTTCTCCCGAAATAAGATACCCAAGGAACTCAACTCGTTTCTGGTGCCGTTTGCACTTATCCAATGACATAGCCAAGATGTTTTCCAGTGATTGACGAAGGACCTCACGAGTCAATCGCACATGTGAGAGGTCGCGAGAAGGTTGCTTCATTGACTAGCTAGCGACGCACAGGTAACCTGGGCCGTGCGCTATAGCCGAGTCGTAGCCGGGCCACATGGAGCCGCACTGAGCCGCACCTTAAGTACACGGCAGAACCTCCCACAACTATCCCCGGCTCAAAAAAACTAGTGCCCGCTCCAAAAGAACATTCCGAAAAAGAAAAACTCTGGCCCGGGCAAAAACCCAGTACGAACCAATGAAAACCCATCCATAACCTTCCTGCGAATGAAAACCCATCGAAAACCCATCGTTAACCTTCTTGCCAATGAAAACCCATCGAAAACCCATCCTTAACCTTCCTACCAATGAAAACCCATCCTTAACCTTCCTGCATCCACTGATAGACCAAAAGACCCTTCTCTTGGTGGTACTGCCGCAGTAACTCTTTGCATCCGCCTTTCAGGTTGACCAATGGCTGCCAATCCGGTTCGGGGTATCCAAGCCACTTCACCTTGTACTGTAGGGGTTTGATCGAAGAGCCCTGATGCTCGAGGATTGCTTCCACTTCGTATTCCGGATCCTTATCGGTCATCGTCCGTAATGGCGGGGGTGGAGGATGTTCTCGGCCATAATCCACGCGGTCTCGTTTCAAACGGGATACATTGAAGACATTAGGTATATTCCAATGAGCAGGCGTATCCAACCTGACGGCATTGACACCGATGGCTTCGGTGATGCGAAATGGGCCACAGAATGGCTGTTGAAATTTCCTGGAGTTAAGATTTGACGACTCAGATTTGGTGAGATTTGCATAGCCAATCGGGAGGAGCGTGGTATCGAGAAAAACTGAGTCTCCCACCTTGAAGTCGTGCGGGCGGCGAGACTTATTGGCCTCCAGAATCATCTTTGTCTGCGCTTCCTGCAGCCGCTCTCTTAGCATGCGGAGGTCTGACATCATCTGCTCGGCGAATTCGTCGGCTTCCAGGCTGACTTTTGACTGACGGTCGGGACTCGGAGTCGGTACGAGGAGGTCAATTGGCATTCTTGGCACGAAACCAATATCGGCCCGAAACGGAGACGTTTTAAGTGACTTATGGTACGCTGCGTTGTACGTAAATTCGGCCAGTGGAAGAAGACGATCCCACTCCTTTGGGCGTTGCGCTACGTAAGCCTTAAGGTAACGTTCGACGACTGCGTTCAGGTTCTCTGCTTGGCCATCTGTCTGCGGATGATAGGCGGTACTGTGGCGGCGTTTAATTCCCAACTGGGCCGTAAGGGAACCCCAGAAATCTGACATAAAACGCGTGTCCCGATCAGAGATGATGTCGTCCGGGATTCCTCTGTTTCGTACCCACATGTCAATAAAATCTTTGGCGAACGCTTCTGCAGTTAAATCTTTTTCCTTTGCTGCTTTCCACCGCACTCTCTTGGTTAGCGGATCGACGATCGTGATTATGCAGTCGTAGCCATCCTTGACCGTGGCTGGCAGCTTGGTAATAAAGTCCACATCAACCCTTGAGGACCGTGTCTCCGGAATCGGCAGCGGTTGCAGTAAGCCGTAGGGAAGTTGATTGGAATGTTTCACACGGTGGCATACGTCGCAACCCTGAACCCATACTCTTATGGATTGAGTAAGCTGAGGCCAATAGAACCGTGATGCGATGGTTGCCGCCGTTTTTTCTGCTCCTTGGTGGCCGCCGCCGAGCGGAGAGTCGTGAGCTTCCGAGATGACGTCGCTCCGCATGTCCGATGGGATGCAGAGTGTTCCCGTGTCCCTGCGAAAAAGAAGGCCATGGTCAAGCCGAAATAGCCTCGCCCACACGGTGCTTTTCCGATGGTGCTTCCCTTTCGGACGCCGAGTTGCCTGATTATCGGCCTCGTCGGTTATTTCGGCTTCCTCGCGGAGGACATCGACAATTGGACCGAAATATGCGTCTTCAACCAGTAATTCACGTACCTCTTGCTTCCATTCCTCTGCACCGATGATTTGAAGGTCCATGGTGTTCATGCTGATGGTGGCTACTGGGGTTGCTGAGGCTGGATGATGGATTCTGCTCAACGCATCCGCCACAAGGTTGGCCGCTCCTGGGAAGTATTTGATCGAACAGTCAATCTGCTGCAGTTTATCCAAGTGTCGCCATTGGCGGCTGGAAAGCTTCTTCTGGCTTAAGATATGCTGTAGCGACGCGTGATCTGTATATACTGACGTGTGTCGATTGCCAAGGTAAGGCTCCCAGTGGGTTAAGTTGTCGTGGATCGCTAATAACTCGCGGTCATATGCTGCGTACCGCGTCTCGACGGCGTGTAATTTTCGAGAGAAGAAGCCCAGCGGGCGCTCCACCAGCCGGCCCTCGGTTCCCCAGGGTTGCTTTTGAGCCAGAACACCTCCAATCGCCACGTCTGACGCATCAGTGCGCAGAATATAGTCGCGCTCAGGATCGCGTAGTGCCAGCACCGGAGCAGACGCTAAAGCCCTGCGAATATCGTCAAATTCGGCCTGGTGTTTCCGCAGCCACCGAAACGCACGTTTTTCGGTTGTCAACGTGTATAACTCTGTAGTCCGGTGCGCGAATTTGTGTACGAATTTCCTATAGTAGCCTGCCAACCCCAGGAATGATCGAAGCTCGGTTGTACTCAACGGCACTGGCCAGTCTCTCATGGCTGCGATCTTCTTATCCTCCGTGTGAATTCCATTCGAGTTGACCTTGAAACTGACAAACGAAGTCTCCGTGGCTCCAAAAACGCACTTTCACTCGTTCAACCGGAGACGCGCCGCTCTGATTGCCAGCAACATAGTTTCCACGTGCAGCTTATGTTCAGCCAGATTACGAGAGAAAATCAGAATGTCATCTATGTACACAATTGTAAATTTCCTATACGGGCGTAAGATTCGATGCATAACGCACATGAACGCTGACGGCGCGTTGGCCAGCCCAAACGGAATTACCGTCCATTCGTAGAACCCCTCCGGAGCGACAAAAGCCGTTTTATGCCTGTCATCCGGATGTATGCGCAACTGATGGTAACCACTGGCCAGGTCGAGCTTCGTAAACACCCTGGAGCCGTGCAGCCGATCGATGAGATCTTCTATATACGGCAGTGGGTATCGGTCTTTGGTGGTGATTGAATTTAGGCCTCTGTAATCGACACACATCCGGAGTCCAGAGCCATCTGGTTTCTTAACAAAAATTACTGGGGCCGCGAATCGGGATTGGCTGTCAGTAACCCAGCCATTGGTAAGCAACTTGGCAATTTGGATTTCGAATTCCGCGCGTTCCGAGTCTGACATCCGACATGGCTGGCGGTGAGGTGGCTTTGCTGCCGGATCAGTATCTATGCAGAAGTCATGTCTCGAGGCCGCAGGAACTCCCGTTGGCGGTTCGAAGAGATCTGCAAATGCCTTCCTCACTCGTAACCGCCATATTTCAAGGTCTGCGGGCGTGTGTGGAGTAGGCTCCTCCTCCTCCTCCATGATTTTCTCGACGCGTTCCCGGATGTTGGCTATGAAGATTTCTGATGACTTGCACTTGGCAACGAAGGACGCGGACACCATATTAATAGCCGATCTACAGGCCACTGTTCTGCAGTGCGCACGAACTTCTCTCAGTCGTCCTTGGTGAGGTCGGAGGCCTGCAAGCGATGTTGTGATGATTGTTGAAGGAAGGCGAGAGCCTTGTTGTAAAACAGTCCAATCAGGCTCCAGCATGTGTAGAGTATTAGTTTTATGGTCGATGAGGTGTAAATTGACTGCCATCCAATCTTTACCGACAATTAGATCATAGATGCCTCCCAAGTCGAAAACCGTGTACCAACCAGAAATGTCAACCCGATTGCCGGTTACGCCTCTTATTGACGCATTGAGCCAAACTTGCCATCTATCTTCCTCTGCCTTCTCTTCCCCTGCGACAGAGACTTTCATGCGCCCACAACGTCGACGTTTTAACCCTAGGGAATTGGCGTAAGCGGTATAAACGTAACGATGGGAGGCGCCGCAATCAAACAAGGAGTATGTTGAACGAATTTTGTTATTGGAGGTTGAAACAGAAGCGTTAAAACGTAGTAGGTCAGAGTTAGGTGAACTGATGTCAGAGTCAGGTGGAGAATCAGATATCTCATTATGTGTCAGGCTGCTCAAGTACAATTTTGCATGCCGTATGCGCTTCTCTTTGCCTGTCCCTGTTTCCTCCGTTTCCTTAACTTTTCCAATAACCGTCTGGGTAGTCGGACGTTCTATCACTACTCCCAATTGTCGTTTCCCTGGGCCTCCTCCCCCTCAATAGTCTCCTGCTCCGCCGCCGAGGGTTCTGCCGCCGAGTCATCCGCATCGTCGTTCGTGATTATGCCGTCCCCGGTGGTCTGAATATTATTGATGTTCCCGGCTGTAAACCTGGTTGAACCTCCCTGGCCCCTGCGACGATTATCATTGCGATCACGACCTCCCTCCCGTCTACCACGGTTCCCGCCACCTCTGGCACGGAAAGCTTGGCCTCGCCCACGAGTGTCTGGGGTTGCACAATCGCGTGCCTCATGTCCGAAACCGCTACAGCGGTAGCACTTGGTATTGGCGTTAGCTACAGTGAGGTCCATCGGCTCAGACCCAGTAGGCGTTGGAGTGTTGGTTGGGACGAAACTGATTGGCGTAGCCGCGATAGCCGGATGCGAAGTTGTACGTTCTGAGAATTCGCCGACCATCTCCAGGGCATCGGCCAACGTGAAAGGCGTCTCCGGCTGGAGTTTTTTTTGCATGCGGGCTGAGGCGATGATCTGATCTGCGATTCCCGAAAGTAGCTTGGAGCAGTACTCGTCGTACAAGGGATCCTCGCGCGTGATAGTAGTCTCTTTTTGCAACATGCAGATAAGTTCGGAGAATCGCTTGTTGAAGTACGCGACATCTCCTTTGGAGTAGCGTAGGGCGTGGATCTCCTTTCGAACTGCGGTAATGGCGACTTCTGGGACGGATCGATGGCGAAAAGCGGATTCGAAGAGAGGCCAAGTCACTGGTGTATAAGAGCCGTTTGCAGGAGGGATGATCGTGACACCTTGCTGATGGATCCAATGTGCGAACCAACTGTACGCCTCTGGGTCCATGAACCGCCAGGCCGAATCGATGCGCTTATCCGACTCCGTGGTACCCATTGCCGCGCCACCTTGGCGTACCCAATGCTCGACCTTGCGAAGGAATAGATTGACAGTTTCCAACTTGAGGTCACCGGTGAACAGTGGAGGCTGATGCTGTTTAAGATGGGATTTAGACAGAGCCCCTCCTCCGCCGGTGTTGACGCCACCGACACCAAGACGAGCCGTCATTTGCATCATCGTGTCGAATCGACCGCGCCACGACTCCAGCTCTGTCAACGCGTCGTCTCGCGCGGTGATGACGTTGACGAGCTGGGCCTCAAGGGACAGTACGCGATCGGTCAAACGTCGGAGATCGTGGGTTTGGGTGGTGTAGGATTGGTAGATTGTGGCATAGAAGTCGGTTACTCCTTGACGACTGATAGCCGTAACATCGGCAGTAGCTGCATCTGGGGGTGCACGAGCAGCTCCTTGGAAACAATGGATCAGGCCATCATCATTGTCGGCTCCAGGAACAGGCCAGATGAAACCTTCGCCTTCCATTCCTCTGATTAGTGAAGTTTTTACTAAATTTGTAAGGCTACGCCCATCAAGGCCGGAACACAACGCCGGCCAACTAGAATACTTAGCGTAAAGCTTAATTCAATCGTTTGTTTGTATTTTAATCGTTTGTTTGAGTAGACGCAGGATGAACGTCGCTTCGTCGTGTGTTTGTAGGCGCGGAATCTCCGTCGCGTCGAGTTTCTTCGAGAAACGCCCAGCGAACCTTCTGTCGCACCTCTCCTTCGCGAGATCGCGGAATTGAGAGTTGCCGAGCGTCGTAGAGAGAAGAGAGAAGAGATTTTGAGAAGTTGCTACCAATTGAGAGGTCGCGAGAAGGTTGCTTCATTGACTAGCTAGCGACGCACAGGTAACCTGGGCCGTGCGCTATAGCCGAGTCGTAGCCAGGCCGCACGGAGCCGCATGGAGCCGCACCTTAAGTACACGGCAGAACCTCCCACAACATGCTCCTCATCATTTTCGGTATTGATGATGATATTATCAATGCAGACCACTACTCCATAATAAATCAGATCTTGCAGGTTCTCGTTCATTATATCTTGCAATGTATCTGACGCGTTTGCCAATCCGAAGGGCATAACAAGGTATTCATACTGTCCATATATCGTACGAAAAGCTGTTTTCCAATCATCACCAAGTTTCGTTGGAATGAGGTTGTACTCTGCCTTCACATTAGTCCTGGTGAAAATCGTCAATCCAGCGACTGTGGCTTGAAGTTCATTGATATACGGCAATGAATATCGGTTTATAATTGTTACACGATTTAGACCTCTGTAATCCATGCACAATTGTAAGCCTTGTCCATGTGACTTTGGAAGGAAGAGAATGGGGGCATCAGTGGGTGACATGCAAGGATGGATCTTTCCAGAATCAAACATTTCTTTCAGATAACCTTTGAGGACCGAAAAACCCATGTCTGAGAGAGCGTAGATGGGACCCCATGGAGGTTGTTCCGTATCTTTCAAGTCAATGGCATGATCAAAGGATCAGTGTGGCAGAAGAGCATTTGCAGTTTCTCCATTGTGTAATGTTTCAAAGCCTCTGTATTGCCATGGAATTCGCTCTACCCAATCGATCTCAATTTCATGTGCCGCATTAACATGCATTGAACCAACAACCCCCATCCATTGTGGGTCTGTTCCAAACTTCAGAATAGAATAGTCATATTCAATTGAGAATGAAGATACTGCTGCCTTTGTGCAATGTCGATCGCAGTGTTTCAACGCAAACTGGAGCTTATCATTGTCTTCTGTAACTCCACCTAGTGCTCTATGCAAGATCATCCACCAGTAAGGTATCATGATATTGAACGAAGCCTCCATTGAACCAATTTCGAAGTTTTATTTGGTATCATGGGATTCATACTGCAGAGTGACAGGGAAGGTATACCGCCAAGCCGCGGCAACAACCGTTTTGCCATTAAAGTTTTTGACAATCATTGATTGCTTTCGAATCGCCAATGGAACAACATGCGCATCGGCCCACTGCTTTGACATCATAGGTGTATCGCACCCAGTATCCAATAGAACCCTTACAAGGATGTTCTGCTCCTTTCAAAAGCTTGCAAACATGCGTATTGTGGGTCTTGAACCTGTGTTTGGTTCAGGTGGAAATTGTTGCTTTGGTTTTTTCGGTACAGGCTGAGGTGCACTGGACGCAGCCTTGGGTTTTCAATCTTTTTGGTTGATAACCATGATGCACTGCCGTTGGAAAGAACTGAGACCGCAATGGGTCGTGGTTGCTACGAGTCGTAAATGAATAGGTGAATAAGGTTCGAATGAGTATGATCAAGCTCGATAGTAATCATTTTGTCACCTAGTCATGTTTGGATGCTATATGAAAAGCTTTTTCCAGTATTGAACTCATTTTCAGGCATCCTTTCTTAAACAGCACACAAGAAAGTATATTGAATATCGAAAAGCTATAATACCAATCACCGCGTTGGTAAGACCCAAATGCAAACTCAAAGAAAATATAAATATCTGTACTCATATAATCAAAAACCGGCGGTGTCTGTATCTCATCAACCCATATTTGAGATTGGAATCCGAAAGACAAGACAAAGGGAAGACAAACGAAACTCGTTTCATCTGTCAATATCCATGCCATCGCCGCCAACCTCGTGACGTTCTTGAGAGCTTGAGGCTGCTGCCGGTATCGTCATTCGGTCAGCCAGACTCCTGGGCTTGACATTTGAAGATGAGGTGGTTACTTCTGCTGTTTCCACTTTAGGCTTCTTATGCTTCTGCTTTGGCTTGCTTGATACCATCTGGATGGACTTCTTACAGAATATCCATCGATGCTGAAAGATACTGCAGCGCTTTCACCAGTTGTGCTTGGCTCTTGCTTCCAACAAAAATTCCGGAATACCATTCAGGGCTTCGCCATTGTCTACATTAACAGGGTTAGGATTTTTGTTTTCCGTTCGAGGTTTCTTGGAGTCAGAACCTTTCTCAAAGTTCTTCTTTCCTTGATTCCCCTTATCACCATCACCATCACGCTTCCTCATATTGTTCTTGTCGTCTTTGGGTTTGTGATTGTTGTGTTGGTGCTTTTCATGCAAGCGTCTCTCATATGCGCAGCCTACTTGATTGAGCAGTAAGTCGTATGCTGCATCATCGTTGGGCGTGATCTTTGAAATCTATATTTGATCCTTGATTTCTTCATTGAGTCCTCTGTGTAGAGCCTGCCGCCATGCAATTGCTGATAAGCAGACATGGTAGTTCAAGTCCTCCATCTTTACGATATAGTCATGGATGACTCCCATGTGCTGCAATTGCATTATTTTTTGAGGTATTGTGTTTCTTCCTCTGGGTCGATGAATCGTTCCTCCATAGCACTGGTGATCACTGTCCATGTGTCAACCTCAAAATGCTTTCTAAGCTGTATTTCTCGGTTGTTGTACCAGCCCAATGGGTTCTTTCCAAGAATACGTCCCATGGAGATGATTTCATCGTCGTCATCATTATAATCATTCTTGAAGTATCTGAGATAGCGATCCACTCCTGTAATCCAATGGCGCTAGGATTCTGACCTATCTGTTGGATCTTCCTTACACTTGTAGAGAAGCCCAATCTTTTGCTTCTTGCTGAGATCAGGAGGGCTGGGTGGCTGGGGGTGGTATTCGTGGTAGTAGTGAAGGTAATGTGCTATAATACCTTCCTGCTGGTGGTGGAAGTGGTGGGACAACATCATCTCCACCATCAGAAGAGCTGGAGCTAGAAGACACACAGTCCCCTGTGAGATCTCCTCCAACACCTCCTGCGCCATCTCCATTACCATTTGGTACTGGAGTCATGGCCTCTTTGATCCATATTTCAATGCCATTACGTTGGGTGCATCGAATACGGAATCCCTTCTCAACAGGGTTAGTATCCCCATTCTTTGGTGTCAATACTGACTGGGCCAGTGAGCGTAATGATTTGTTTGATCTCTCATCTGACAGGTTGGTTTGCAAAGCTCTAGTCAATTCTGCGAATATCCGCTCAAAGTCCTTCTTCATTTTTTGCACTGCCGCCTTCCATTCTCTCTGCACATTGTCTGCCTTTTTCTGTGCATCCCCCTGTATCATTGTTGTTAGCTGACGAGACTTGGCGTATAGCCCGGGCATATGTTCGCCATGTTTCTGGGCTTTTATCTGAACATCCACCAGCTCCTGGCATTGAGTATGCACATGGAGGGCAAGGCTTTCTTGGGCTTGTTCTCTGTTATCGAGCAGAGTTGAAAGGGTTGCCGAGGCTATTCCAGAACGTTGGATTGACTCACTAAGAGCTGCCCGCAGTTGTTCGTAGGCTGCGGTAGATAGGGCCATCACCAGCTCCAAGGCTGCTTGGACGTGAGCCTCGAACACATGGGATTGGATGACTATGACCCAATGCATCTCGAAATAAGCCGTTGCCATTTTTTCCACTATGAAATACAAGGCATAGTACAGCTCATTTTGTCTAATGATTAGCCTTTCGTAAACATCAGCCAATCTTGGGAAGATCGTCTGTATCACCAGAGTTTTCCCCCTTACCTCCTGAATCAGGGCATCCATCCATCTGAGCTCCCCATTGATTACCTCCAAAAGCTCAATAACCCAGTCCGGAATATCTTTCCTTGTAATGGGCTGGAAGTGTGTCACCTACTTATCCCTATTGCTGGATAGAATCAATGCATTTTCTCTTCGAACTACCATGTAGGCGTCCATCATGCTGGTATCTAATCCAGCCATTATGGAACCATGAAACATTGCACAACAGGGGTGGTGAGAAAAAAGAAGAATTGAGCTCCGGATTCTTGCTGCATTTGTACCGATAGTTCATTGTCCGGATTGGAAGCATACGTAATTGAGGACCAGCAACCTGGGAATAGATATCGCAATAGGGGTGGTATTTCATCCAATTCATTCACCAATTCCAATGGCAAATAGCTGTGACGATGGTCGATGAAGCGGCTGCTGCTCTTCTCATTGTAGTGTGGGTTCTTTCGCAGTTGTGCTTTCAGTAACACATGTCCTGCTCTTGGCAATCTGCGTGCAAGCCTTTGACTCTAGTCTAATCATTAGCAAAGACTGGACCGTTGATACTTAGACCTCCTCCTTGGATGGCCGTGTCTGCCCAGTAGAGGGTGCGCGGATACAGCGTATCAGGTGCGTTCCAATGGTAATCTTCGAGAGGTTCTTTGACTATGTTTAGGAGTGCATCGATGCTATCGAAGAACTTCAGTGATTCTGGTTTGGCAAGCTGAAATGGAATTCCAGCTAAATCACAGAAGTTGACTCCCCAGTAGCAGTGGAAGTCATATGGCATCAAAGTAACTTGATGTATGTAGGTAGAAATAATACCTCCCTCAGAAGCGTTTCTTTGCTAACCATAAAATGAAACACCAGGAGCTTCACTCCAGGTTTACCCAGTCAAAGTAGTATCAATACTTAATTTAGAACTTGCTTCGATGGTACGTTTGGAGGTTCGCTCAGGATGTGAAATCACTAAACGATTCCAAACGAAAAGCATAGCTGTTAATTCATATATTGTTAAAAGTTGGTCTCCTCGCTCAGAAGGTGGATGCCTTTCTATCCTCGAAGAATCCAAGGTCCTTATACCTTTGTCTGCACTTTGAAACAAATACTTCTATCTACTCTGTTCTGTAGAGCTCCACCACCATAACCACTTTCAACCCAATGCACGTTCCTTCGCAACTACCGCGGCCCCCATCTTTTGATCCTCGATCCTCTTTGTCGTCATTGGATCATAACCAGACCATCGGTATCATTCATGACATCAAGCTCGCAGGCTTGTGTCTCTGGACCAGTGGTATCCTTTGGATCCGATGTCGTGCAGGCAAATATGTCTCTTTGGAGAGAGAGCAGTTTAGCTGTTCAGAGTCGCCACATATTCCTAGGCCTTCGGCAGCTGTCAACTTTTGGCTGCTGCCATTCAATTGTGTGCTGGCTGTTCTTTTGACTTCAGATTCTTGGCCAATGCCATTCAGCTGTTTGCCAGCTGTCCGTTTGTCATTGGTGTATGGAAGCAGAAGCGACTGTGGCCATTAACTAGCCGTCGTTGCTTTATCAATAGTGTGGGTGTTTGTTTGCTAGCCATCCAATGACATTCGCTCAGGCATCCGAGACGAGTGATAGCCGATGATGTGCAATCATGGAAATTGCAGGTGATTGAATGTGATCGCACTGCAAACTTGCTAGGTGTAAAAATCATACCTTGGAAACGACTAAATGTTTGGAGTTTTTTGGCAACTACGGCTTCCATCCGCGAATGACATTCGGCCAACACCCAATTAAGAATTGCAACAATATTCGCAAAGTAATCACCCAGCAGATGGCACAACAAATGTAGCCACTGTTCAGCAAACTCAGGGCAGCAATGAAAAGAACTCAGGCCATACAGTCTGAGCAGGTCAATAAATCCTGAATGTTCCAAATGGAGTTACAGATGAAACACACTGTATGCATGGACGCCAGAAACCTATCGACCGCTTGAGCCAGTGAAAAACTGATTTGGAAATGAATTGGACCATATGAAATCACAAAGGTCGCCAGTCAATAGGCCAATAGAGTTAAGCTTCCAAGTCAGCTACACATTCACAATGTGCAACCGATATCCAGGTTGGAGAAGTCTGCCCAGAATCTTCTCTTTCAACAAAAGCAAGATCCACCACCACTGGTGATAGTCAATTGACAAGAGGAGTACGAAGTTGAATGGGTGTACGATTCCATGGCTGTTACGAAGGCAAATTCAATATCTCGTGAAGCGGAGAGGGTACAATGAGCGCAGCTAGCCGACTGTGACCAACGTGGATGGACTTAATGCTATCAATGACTTTCACACAGGACAACCAGTCAAGCATGAATCCTGAACCTGGTAGGTATACACCATTGGAGATGGGGAAGCTACAGTCACGGTTGTGTTGAGTGACGATCGGTGTTTCAGTGATAATCGTTGAATTATTCAAATGATGAAGCACAGCAGGAACGAAATGAGGTTTCGTACGGAGGCTGAAGCATGACGACAATGAAATCAGGTTTCGCATTGGGGATAAAGTATGACAAGAATGAAATCAGATTTCAAATCAGGGTTTTACAGGAAACGACAAAATTGCACGAAAGCAGTGTACAAAGGAAACAGGTGTTCAGATGAATTATGGAACAACTGAATCACTGAATATACACCTGGCATTTGGAGGAGAATGAGTTTCTTTCTTCAATCGTTCCCTGGTCTATAAAACAATCAACTAGCCTCAGCTTTCACTTCTTTTACACTTTGTGATTCTGGATTGAGTCTCTTCCCTACAGTTCTCATTTCGTAGCTACAGGCTACTCCTAGATTCCTTGACCACCTGGCTTCCAGTTTTTATAACCCCTGGAACATCGATCCCTGAACCCTCAATATCATGCTCTGCACCCTTGTCATCTACAAGTTTACTGACCTAGGCTTACTAGGTCGTTTGTTATGGAATACATTGATTGCTTGAACTTGTACTTTTGTTATTTCAGCCTGTATTGTATTGAATACAATCAATATCGGCTGAGCTGTATATATGACATTGACACCGCGAATATTTGACAGTCGTATACTGGGTGTTGAACAAAGTTTTATCTTCAAAGACATTCATAATTGCCGAAAACTGAAGCACTGCGTATTGATTTGGAGGAGCTGTTTTAAGATGCGATGTTTGTCATTGGAAGTCACTGCACCTTATTCTTCCATTGATAATTGACAGGTACTCTGAAATACTATTCTATGATCACAATAATTCTTTCATGTTAGTCTTGAGTTTCAGGAATAAATGCTGGCAAATGTTTTGGATCTAGTGATAAGCATTTGTATATACTGTTAATAAATATACAAGCAAACTGGAGTCCATGATGTAATGATATGGTGTCTTCTAGGCCATATAATCTAAATACCTTTGGGATGAATATTATCTGCACCATGTTTTCATCTGAGTTATCATGGTATGCAATCCAGGGTTTTTGCTTCGCTTGCCTATCTACCATCATATATATGGTGTTGTATCTTGTGCTTTCAGGAAGTCCAATTACAAAGTCTATACTGAGATATTTTCAAGGCTGTTCTGATACTTCCAGAAATTTGAGCCATCTACTGGATGGCTCATACTAAAAGCACATGGCGCGAATATTTTGATTGTATTATTTGCTGCATTCGCAGGTATAGCAATTTCAGATATATCTGTCCACATTATGTGTTATTGCGACCCAGTGATGATTACCTTTTGCAAGTTCCTTGGATTTTTTATGGTGGCCTGATGATGGAGAATCATAATATATTTTGATCAGATGAATAATTTCCTTATCCAATACAATTGTATCGAGTGACAATTAAAGATGCAAAGTAATACAAGCAGGAATCAGTTTCCACTTGATTGGAATAAGTTTTGTGGAAAGAAAGAAGGTATTATTGAAAGAAATCAGGTTTTGATGGAAGGAATCCGGATTGGTTGGAAGGAATTAGTATTAGTTGGTTGGGTTGTACATATGGTGTGATAGTAATGGCATGATTTGTTGGGTCAAAAGGATTGCATACACAGTATGGTAAAGTTGGAATGAATTTGGATGATGTTAGGAAAGATAATGATGGTCGAATGAGCAGTATACATGATGTGTGGTTTGGTCGAAGAAATATGTGTTCTTTACTCATTGTTCAGTTTACAACACAATCAATAGCTTCAGTACGAACTTTTGTTCACTTCTCTGATTTCGGATTTCCAGTCTCTTGTGTTCTTTGTCTTACCTGGAATGTTGAGCGTTCATTTGATTTGTATGACTATAAGAATCCGAGCCCTGATACTGCGCTTTGGCAGATGAACCAGTCGAAACAAATTTTCTACTTGTTATAATTCAGTATTCATACCACTACCATGATTCTAGCTGTTGTTATATTTGCCATCGACATTGCCACTGTTAGGGGTTTTCCCTTAGCATGCGTATGAAGTACATCAGGCTTAGTCTCCCAGGCTTGCCGTTATTCAAAGATGATTAACGGTTAAGATCACACCCTTGAGAATGTCTACCGATGAGTTAGCAGACGGCCCAACATAGCCGGGTGAAATCCCCATAATAGTCTATGCTACAATACTACGTCTCAGCATAGGGAATAGCTACCCAGTGTGGAGACAGTACGCACACTCGATCAGACAGTAATCTTGGGTGTAACAACCCATAGTACTGGCCAAGGCATGGGACACACCAACCATACTGCCGAAGCAATGTAACTGCCAAGCAGCGGTCTTCGGATCAGCTGTGCGTTACGGATCAGACCAGTGTTATCTTCGTTATCATGCTCATACTGGGACAAACCATACCCGTGCTGAGCTTCATGGATTTGGTTGGACAAGCGATAATATTTTAGTATGCGGGACTTTGCTATCTCTAGAGCTAGAATAAGCAAAGGAGATAAGCTAACTGTGCCCCGGTAGTTAATTCTACCTAAGAGATAAGTGCTTGAATCTAGACTGTCGAACCCCAGCTCTGCCGTGTTTACAACACGATAACTGATGGAGGGCACCCCCTACGGGGAACACGGATAAGACACGATGACACTAGGTACGTGGCAATGTATGGGTTGGCAGCTCATTAAATCATTGATCACTATTCCACTCAATACGAAGAAAGATAACTAATACGAAGTAATGGTCCGATATGTATGTCAGCAACGTCATAACATGCAGGATAACCTTTGGGAACGCCTGGTGGGGGCTTACGCAACCACACGTTGTCAAATGGAACTCTCCACAGCTAACTACCGAGATCGGCTCTGAAGCAACGATCGGATGTTATGTGAACACCCACTACGGTGGACTGAGTGTTTATGAGATAGTACTATACACACACATCATATATTACAGAGAAGTACCGTCACCCCTTAGCAGGATGGTTTGACGTGGAAATGTTCACGTATAAAAGACCACCTTAAACCCACGAGTTTAAACACAACGATTCAAGCAACAGTCGAACAAACCACAGTCAGAACACAACAGCGGAAAAACCACCTGAAATATTATTAAGTTAATTACCTTAACAATATTCACCAATAAACTTTTTATGTCTGTATCAGACGATCAGAAGATTCTCTACGCTCGCATCTTGCACGCCCAAGCAAATACCCGAGCCAAATACGAACACCTCGCACGATACCTTGTTCGTCATAACCTTTGGGTAGCATACTACCACTATTTCCATACCGGTGAACTTCCTTCCCAAGTCGCCTTTGACGAATCATCGGAGGATTACCTCCAAGACAGTTACGACTTTTAAATAAGGGCCATACTGCAATAGATGCCCGTATTTATACATACAGTACAACGACGTAAACGCGTCACAATCGAACTCCATATTTTCAGTTGGATTATTAAAATTAAGATACGCCTTTACCATAAGTCGGTACAACAATATCGATAAGTTACACCTAGCTGCAGTATCCCCCTAACAGTATAATATTTCGGACGTTATCCGAAATACGTTCATGAACTGTGTACTGTGCGAAGAAAAAGCTTGCTGCGCGGCAAAAATATTCGACATAACAGGAAACAACAAAACATACCTTGTTGCCCATCACACTGTCCCAAATATTGCAACAATCAGTGTTTACGTTGCGTCACGTCCAACGAATAGCTCTTTACGCGCTAGCTAGAGCAAGCATCACAACATCCTCGAATACTCAAAATGTCGACACCCAGGCGCAGACTCACCTTTGGAGCGGACCGGTTAGCACCAGTGTCCACAGCAATCTCCAAACCAACCTCGGCAGCACCCAAACCTCTACCAGAATGGGTCAAGAAACTACAAGAGCACTATCAACAGTCACGGCAGAAGTACCAACAGATAGTGCAGGACGAGGACACCGAAATGGTCGACAGCGTACAAGCACGAGTATCACGACTCGATCTAGAAATGAAGAATCTGATCGAATGCTGCAACAGCGAGAGAGTAGTGATAGAAGTCGAGTTCGACGATGTTCGAAAAGACTGCGAAATCTTCGCTCAGCAAGTGGAAACCAATAGAGCCCTGGGAGCTCAAGCACTGGAAGACACGAACAGCAAATCAGGATACTTGAATATGTGCTCAAAGATACAAGAACTGGAATCGATGTCATCCAGGACCAATCACATCAAATCATTGCCGGAGCAACAGACGAGTTCAGAAGACTCGAAAGAAGAATAGAAGGCTGCGAAAAAGAACAAGCCCAATTGAAGGTTAAGCAAGCCTCGCTATCAGTATCCTATACCGCAATCCATAAAAGGATAACAGACCTAGAAGCTCATACAAAGAAAAATGTTCCCGACTACCACGATTTACGAAAAATCGCGGACAGAATTGAGGAAGTTGCAGAGCAAACCACAGGCCTAACAGAAGCGGTGGAAAGAGCAAAAGTGTCTAATACAACACCAGGTAGACGAGGAAGAACCGAACAAGTTCAGGAATGGAGACACAGAACGGAGGAAAGAAACAGAAGCATTTCTCCAATAACGATTCAGATATAGCCCCAAGACCTGGCCTTCGGGGAGGATCTGGTACCGATGCTGGAATGCCTGATCCTGAGCCGGAAACAGAACCTGAACCTGAACCAGGACCAAGCGGAAACAGAGGAATAGGAGGAGATCCGCCACCACCTCCATCTCCACCAGGACCATCCGAACGACCTCGGTCCAGAAGGACCAGATCCCCAACCAGACGGTCTAGAACAAGGAGGTCCAGATCACGGTCCAGAACAAGGCCTAACAACAGACCAAGGGATTCAAGAATTAAAATAACAGATCCACCCAAGTTCGCGGGAAAAAGTTATGAGGATTTTGACACCTGGTGGATGACCATGGAAACATATATCGCAGACCAACCCTACTTATTCCCTAGACCAGGAATAAAAATGCAATACTGCAGAGGTCGCCTAGAAGGACACACCCTAGCATGGCATATGCAATGGGAAACAGAAGCGTCTACCGGAATACGTGAAAGAAGCTGGATGGATTAACGAGCCGCAATATACGCCAGATTTCATAACCAATTCCAACAAGAAGCAGCGTACAAAGCAATCATGGAAGTAAGATACGAGGGAAACATCCAGGATATGATTACGGAATACGACACTCTGAACGTAAAAGCCAGAATAACTGGTGTGGCCTATCGAACCATGCTAATGTCACAACTCCCAATACAAGTATTTAAACAACTGTCAACAATGAATCCAGCGGATAAAACAGACGCAGAATTAAGGGAAATTATCCTCAACGCTGGAAAGAATGTGGAAATATGGCAAGCCACGGCAAAAAAACTTCGGAATGATTAAAAAGACGCCCAAAACATCAGGGCGAGTCTCGGAAGCAGGGTCAGTCCAAAAAACACCCTTCAGAAAAAACTCTCGTTTCAAAAAACAAACAACATACACACCAGCGAATCAAAAAGGATCAGTACCTCGAGCATTCAAAAGCGCAGATGGAAAAACCTACGCACAAATGATTCAAGGAGTCCCACCAGAAGAAGAAAAAAGCAGAAGGGCGGCAAAGGAATGCATACGGTGTGCATGGCCTTCGGGGCGAAAAGCAGCACACGGAACAATGAAGTGCTTTCAAGCAGTAAAAGTCACCAATGGAACGGCGGATTTTCCCAAAGGATATCAGAAATTGAAAGTAGGAGGTTTCGACCAATTGGAAGATACGCCAGTCGACGAGTACGAAATTGAGAGTGATGAGGAAAAAGAAGGGCAAGTACAAACATCCGAGGGAGACGAAATAACAGAAGACAGCAGTGAGGATATTGCGGATGATTGGTGGAACCAAAATGAAGACATCTCGGAGTAAGGAGATAATAGAACGGTTTTTACGTGAAGGATTTTGGCGATTAGGCGGGAGAAAGCCTTTATATAGATACCGGTCGCAACCTTGAGGATTCCGGAAGGGATGAAACCGCTGGACGGTAGTTGCACAATAGGTAAGTATACCCCTCAAACTAACTGAAAAAAATACGAATTCAAGGACCTGCTACGGCCCAGTCATTGACGAAAGGATGGCTACAAAACGCAAACAACTCCCACGGAGGAAGACAACTCAAGCAAGCGACAAAATACATCAGACGACTTTGTGTTTTACGAAGTCAAAAAACTACACAAAATTCCACAAACACGCATAGGAAAAAGACCAATCTATAAGTTCTTTATAGATTACGACGACGGAACTGGAAACAGCAAACAATTCCCAGTACGAGCAATGTTAGATCTAGGATCTACATCCTTCACAATATCACCACAATGTGCAAAAGTGTTTAAAGTACCAGTGGTCAAAAGGAAAAACTCAGTCAAAGCAAATGACTTTGGAGGAAACAAGGTAAAACTACCGGGTACGTATACCATTCCGCTAGGTTTAGCCTTTGGAAACCATCGATCACTCGAAACATTCGAAGTAGCACCAATGCAAAAAGAATACGACGTATTGATACCAGCGTGGTATTTGGAGAAATATAAAGCACAAGGAACATCATACGGTCACCTACATTTCACAGAGTGTGGAAGCAAATGTTACAATCATGGAAAGAAAAACCCAGACTGGAACATCACGTACGATGAATCGAATAGTTTTCGAAGCGATGC